>JAQQAE010002972.1:0-21136 GCA_029823295.1 Pseudamia nigra | reverse complement strand
GATTTCTTGCATTGTTCTTTATAAAGCAAAATAAAATGCATCTGTAATTTTGATACTGCTGCATTATTTTTAATGCTGTGAGAATGTAGGTATCGGATCGGAATCGGAAAACCACATCATTAAAAAAATCGGATTGGATCGGAAGTAAAAAAATCTGTATCGGGACATCCCTAATTGTGAAGTGGCAGAGGAACTCTGATTCCCATCCAGGACTCCTGTGTGATGAATCTCAGCATCTATGGAAAAATAAGACTATGAATTGATGACATATCCATACGTTTAGTGCAAAATAAACAAATATGATGTGTTAACAATGCTGGACAGGTCAGTATTCAATGCACAGTATGTATTTCCTGCTAAAAGGTGTATCTCATTCAAAACAAGCATGTAATGTAATGCCATTTGCAGCCCATTGTAGATGCACCACCTCTGTTATTTCCAGGTCAAGGGAGGCTAATATCTCTGATCTAAACTCTGAACTCTGATCTAAACTCATTTCTTTTGTTTTTGGCATGATGCTTTTTTTTTTTTTTACTTCAGTTCACACTTAGACCATTGCTCAGTGAAAGAGTGTTGGTTTGTGTCATGCCTGGAAAAAAAAGGTCAGATCTTCTGGGGGTAAATAATGTTGACCCTGGTTGTTTTTGTTTTCCTAAAATAATTCTGTTTTTGTTTGCAAATAAACAAACTTATTGTTTCTAAATGAAACTAGCGTGGGTTGAAAGGCTCTGTGAAAAATCTGGAATTCTTTAAACAGCAATTAGGAAACTTCTGAAAAAGAACTTTGTGTTGACCTCAGCTGTATGACAAAACTGCACAACTGAACTTAGACAGCCAAAGCATTTTATTTTAGTGAAATAACTCATCCAGGGTGTACCCTGCTTTCGCTCAAGTCAGCTGGGATAGGCTCCAGCACCCCCCAACCCCGACCCTCACGAGGATTAAGGGGTTTTAAATGGATGGATGGATGGATGAAATATTCCCCAAGTGACGTCAAACACAAAGAAAACGTTTGAAAAGAACACCATTACTTTATCAGTTTAAGTACACAAGCCAAGAATATAATAGGCCTTGTCATTTTTAGAATTTTTAATCCAACAAATGTGACATACTGTGGATTTAAAAGTTTGCTGTGTGTGGGTCCAACATGTTTGTGTGCTTGTGTAGAAGGGAGCCAGTCATTCGTCAGCAGACTCTAGATAACTCCATTTCTAAACTAAGAAATGTCTCAGTTGCTTACACTCATGAAAACAGCCTGTATATTGATTTCTGTGTAGTGGTGTTTTTTTTTTTTTTTTCGTCTAATGCTGTATGTATTAGTGGACAAAGTAACCATCCAAAGTGACATCATCCATAGGTTTCCGAGCTGCCATTTTGAGATCCCAAATATGTAACACCTTCCTCGTCACTATTTTTGAGCCAAACGCCAGAAATGAGCATATTTGGATAAAAGGGCCAGAGCTGCAGGAGCACAATTGGTCAGGGGGCATATGGATAAATGAATGTTGCTGACTCAGTAAAAATTCATGAAACAATGTCTGTATTTGAAATGGCTTATTACTTTCCACAATGAAAAATAGCAAACAGTGAAAAATCAGTAAGTGTGCAGTACGTCAAAAGTACCAGGGCGTATGCTGATCCAAAGAAATTTTGCAGCACACTGCTGGGCTTTCTACTCCACAAACTGCATCCTACATTACTTCACAAATGGTCCCTTTTTCTTCATCATATAATGTTGCTCCACTGTAATTAGTACGTTATCACCACCTGCTCTGGGGGTTTGAATTGGAGTTCAAACTTGACACGTAACAAATATGAAAAAACAACTGAGGAAATGTAGAAAATATCAGTTGAGCACTGTGGAGGAGACAAGTGACTACTTACATGAATACATAGAACTTATAGTGTGATACTGTATATTTTCATACAGATGATTATTGACAGCAGGAAAACGCATGCTCTAACAGTTTCACACATGGTGCTGAAGTGAGAAACACAGCACCTAATAGGAACAATTTAATTTATATAAAACAATTGTACAACAATTTGAGTTTTTATTTTGTAAAACCACGTAAACTGTCATAAATATTGGCCAACAGCTGGCACATTTCTGTTTCCATGGTGAGAAGTGTCATGGTCATGCAGAATGCTTCTTTAACATTTACATGTAATATACAGCACAGCATACTGCTGCTGAAAACAACAGGTAGCAGATCGCACGTGGAAATCTGCAGTTGAATGGAACTGTCATACAAACCTGACGATCCAAGCCCAACATGACAGACTATTTGCAGCGATATCTTAATAGCAAACTTTTAACGATGGACCACTGAATGATTTATTAAGGAGTCCAAATAATTTTTTTGAGACCGTGATGACTCATGACAAAAGTGAATTAACTTACAGAGAAGTTGAATGTAACTCTATGTTAGCTATAACTTTCTGGGAATCGGATTGTGGTTACCCCAGCATCTGACGGCGGTATTATAACTTTAATTTATTTTCACATTGGCCTTATTGCACAGCACGAGTCTCTACAGAAGCAAAACTGCTCAGCTTCAGCCACCATTAGCTTAGAAACAACAACATCAGCAAACCAGCAGACCCCTGCACAATGCAATGTTCAGGTGCAGATTTTACAATAGAGTTCTTACACTGTACAAATAGCATAAATGATTGTTTTAGCGCTGGTGTGTACTGTTTGCTGGGCGTGAGTGGCAGGTCTGTTTGTGCTTGTGTGTGCACTTTGTTGCTTAGACAAAACTGCAACACATAAAGAGTAGTGCAGGAAATGAGAGGAAGAGGAGCTTGTGGAAAGAGCCACATAACCAGAGTCGCTTTGTTTATATATTCTTGTACCTGTGCGTGACATGTGATTTACTGGCTGGACATACAAAGTCCTTGTCCAAGGTTAATGCCCACAAACATCCTAAATATAACAAAACAAGAGGAAAGTACAGTAGATTCAGAGTAAATACACCACTGTCAAAGGGATCAGAATTGATGACTCGGAGGGATTATTAAGGTGGTCAACAAGCTCCAGTAAATTCAGTGATGTGAAAATAGGCTGCACGTTTTCAGATATGAACAAACTGTTTGTCCGAATGTGCTCTTTTCACAAACAAGACTTTTGTGTTGTACTATTCAATCTTTCCTTTATGTAAATGTCAGAGATTTTATGCGGTTGATTTCTCATTTTGTAGTTTGTTCTGCTACAACCAATGACAAATGTCATGACTGGCTGTGCAATGCATCTGTTCTGTCTATTGTATGTGCGTGTTTTGGGAAAATGTTAGAAATTTTGCTGCACTGTGTGAAAAGGAACATATAAGACATTTCCTTGTTCAGTTTTAACTGTAACTAATGGGTCCCATATGTAAAATGTGCACAAACAATATAAATGTGGCGCAGAATGTTCCTGACCAAGAATGTGCACAGTCAGTTGACTTGCACTGGATAAATAAAAGTTGATGAGAAAACAAGATTACATAAGATAGAGGGGAAAGAGAACTGCAGGCCCCAGATGTTGACTCTATTTCTAATCTCTTTTAGAGCAACCCCCCACCCCCAGAATTTCTGACACTCATGTTCCCTGGGGAGCAGGGTCAATGTTGGAGGAAGTTTCCCAGAAGCTCTAAAGCAGATGACCAAGGACCCTCAGTGCTCACTGTGGGCCACGAAAACGCAGTCTGAATCAAATGACATGGTGTCACACACATCGTGCCTTGTAAGACTGTCAGAGGATGATGAAGACACATCTTGGCTTCTTTCTGTCCACCTTGCACGACATCCACTTACATCCAATCAAAATGTGTCTAGAGGTCAAGAGGCGTGATTACAAGTGAGAGATAACAATGTCACCTGTTTTTAGAGAGAGTGCAAAAACCGATTTACAGACCCTGCCTCCTGCTAGAGAGTTATCTCATTTTCTCATAGAAACCCGATCGTACCCACAGGACGGATGGCTGGGATCCAATTAGATCTTCCTTTAGGTGCCCTTGTATAGCTTCCCAGCATAGTTTTTCCAATATCCCTCTGAAAATAGCCTTCCATGGTTGCAGAGTCATCACAGCCCTGTTTATACAGAATAACCTGAGTAATACAGCTGATGGAGAACAGATCAAAACCAAAACAATGGGCAGAGCTGTTTATGTTATGTTCTCTATTTGTCAGCACCATGGATAGAGCACTGTGTGTATGTGTGTGTGTGTTTATGTCCTGGTGGGGACCAAAACCTGAATCCACACCAATGAGTGCAAATGTCTTATCACTGTAGGGAGGAACATTATAATGTGTATTAGGAATAATACTGAAGCTGTTTTTGTTCATTTTGAGTTAATAAACCACCAAACTGAGTGAAATGGTGTCAGAAAAAATGAGCAACACAATCAAGAAATTGAACAAAACTGAACAAAAACTGAATCATCAAAGAATGGCCAAAGGAGCAAAATTAATCCAAAACAGACAGAAACTATAAAGAAAATGAAGGATAATGAAAACATTCATCAGGAAAACAATGCAAGAAAATGAGCAAAAATTAAGAAAATAAATGAAAAAAATCCAGAAATTGAATGACAATGAAAAAATTATTAAGAAAATGAAACAATGAACATAATATGAACAAAATTATGAACAAAAAGAATAGAATAATGAACAAAAATGAATAAACAAAGGAATATTGAACACTCAACAACCAATTTTGGGCCTTGACCCTAAAAAAAAAATCACTGAATTAATGAATTCACTATGTTATTGGAAAGTCTCCACAGTGTGTGTATGTGGGTGTGTGTGTGTGTGTGTGTGTGTGAAGGAGAGAGACTAGACAGAGGTACGTCATTATTTATTTATTTATTTATTTTTACTCTTTATTTGAACATTCTAAAAAAAGAAGAATTCAAAACAAAAAACAAAAAAAGGATAAAGTCCCTGCACTCATTGGTTGCAAATCTACTATGAAGCCTTTACTTCAGGGCCAGACACATTAAAAAGTACACCAACATCATTCAATTGCCTCTTCCCATGCGCACCATTTGTTTGCTGGATACCAGTAGCTCCCTGTCACAATTGCTTTTGAGTATCTGAAAACAAAAAACAAGCCAAAAATAAAATGTTCAAAAGGAGTGGGAAGAAGCCAACGCTTATATAGTCCCACTCCCTTTCCATCCCAACAACTTACAATATCACTCTTAATCATCATTATCCCACAACCACATTCACCATAATACACCCATAGTCAAATTATAGAACAAAATGACACTATTCCTCAAGCAATACCACAGTGAAGGCTTTTTCTGTGCTCTCTGAATGGTGTTCTACACATACGACATGGCACTGCTTAAATAATGTACCTAATGCTTCTGTCTGAGGCAGCAGACAGCAGCAGTACATGAAGTACCAGTCTGTCTTACTTCCTTACCCCCACCCTTCACATGCACATGCACACACACAGCAGTGAGCACACAACACGCAGCTCTGAATAGATGGATGGCACATGATGCCACACGATGAGTCATAAATCAGCAAACCAATTCTCCGTCTGTCTCTGCCTGCCTCACTGTTTGTCTCTCTCGCTAGTTTTCAACTTTCACAGTTTATGATAAACAGCATCCATAAACAGCACATTTATACTAATCCGCCATAACACACATCTTATTTATAGCCATTATTATTCTGAGGGAAAGGTAACTTGTATAGTTGCCTGGTTCGAACTTTATTAGGCATCATCCGTGCCATTGCAAGCCAGTATTATGCTGTGTAAATAACTTGTTACATTCAGAAAATACACCTACAAAATAATCAATTCATTTTCATGCAGGTGTGATCAAACATCTGACACGAAGAAAAGATTGCAGAAGAAGTTAGAAAGGAGAAATTTTATAACTCGGCTGGACACAAACCTATGCCAGGGATGTTATGTAAGCACCAACTGGTCTATGTGTTTGACTTTGCCAGATTGTGTCAAAGTTATTGCACCTATTTTTGGGAACTTTGGAGGATGTATCAGCAACTGACCAAGGTCAAATCAGTTCCATTTGGACAAGATCCATGAAATTAGAGGATCCTTTTTTTGTAATGTTACAAGGTAGTGCTTTTGATTTAATTAGACTGTGGAGCCGTGTTCTCTCTAATGAGTGCTCTTCTAATTTGTTCATCTGTCAACAGGATTATGCACAACCTGACAAGCAAACACAAATCTCCCTTGTGCAGCTTCACATCGACAGACTAAATATAAATATAGGTGACCTGATGCCATTTCGTGCCAATAAGTGAAGCCGCTTTTTCTGTGTCAAACCATGGAGAAGTAATTACATCCATATATTTTGTATTTAGTGTATATATAACATGGGCAAACGCTCTGTGACATCACCCACAGCTCGTGGGGAAGCTGGGACATTGAGCCACTGAATGCTAATCTATTACCACTGCTACCTGGTCACGCCGATCCAAAAAATGGATTTGGATGTGGAATGTGAAGGGGCTGAGGTAGATTAAATGAAACAGTGAAGTCTCTGGTTCAAACACACCTGCCAATCAAAACACCTATGCCCTTATCATGCATACATATTTTGTTAGGGTCTCGATCATCTAAACAGCCAAATTATATAAAAATCTACCCCTGTACAGTGTTCACACTGTCGGAAATAAATGAACTGGCCAAAACTGTTGTGTATAACGGGCTGTAAACGTTTCTCTTCTAGATTTGGACATTTTAACATGGGCCTCACTGGCACTTTATTAGTTAAAGTTGTTAACAAAAACATTATAAATATTTAATTTACATTTAGATTTTAATGATACTGATTTGCATGATCCATCCTATCTTGTATCAACACGTCACGCTGACAGGCTGGCACATTTTAGTCTGAACTGTGCTTTGTTTAAAACACCACAGTCTAGATGTGTATTACTGCTGAGCATGTCCGTAGTGTACCGCCTTATGATAGCTAGGAGGTCCAACACAGTACTAGCAAGGTGTGCCTAATAAAGTGGCCAGTGAGTGTGTGGGAATTTACTTGGTTTTAGGTTCAGCCCCCATCGGACAGTTTGTGACATTTCTGCACTTAACTCTTGAGCTTGATGTTTGATTCAACCCCAGAAGAGCCAAAAAAATGAAACAAAGCACAAAATTAACAATATAATCAATAAGTAGCCAAAACCACAAATATGAGCAAAAATAAGCAAAATTATGAACACCATTAGGATAAAACGGAACAAAATAATCCACAATGTGACTAAAAAGGCAAAAAAAAAATGAAATAAATCAACTTGATGAAAATGAATATAAAAAAATTACAAAATAGTAAAAAAAATTAATAAAAACAAAAAAATGACAAATAAGCAAAATACTGAGTAAAATATTCCACAAAATTAATATGAACCAAAATAAAAACAAAAAACCCCAAACAAATAAAATGGAAAACAAAATGAACAAAAGGTGATCAAAAATGACCAACATAATCAATAAAATGAACACTAATGTACAAAATAATTTGTTACATGAACAAAAGTGAAAATAATCAACAAAGTGAATAAAAATTAACAAGTTAATGAACAAAATCAAGACAGTCAAAATAAACAAAAATGAATAAAGTTAAAGTTGCATTTTTAACACATTGCAGCTAAAATGTGCATCATTTGTCATTTGGTTCACAATTGGTTCAAATATTTTTTTAGCTCTAGAAATGACTATTTTCACTTTTCGTCTAAAAATGACTCTTGCGTTTGTAAAGGTTGCAGACCCCTGCTCTAACAGCCTCCCGTGGATGTTCCATTATGTTTAGATGTGAGGGCTGTGAAAGCTACCACGTATGACACAGGTCACTGTCTGTGACCTGTGGGATGTCACCCTTGAAGAGATTTCAGGAAGGATTTCCTTTCATTGGTCACAACCTCATCACTCATTCATAAACCACCTGTTTTAATGTGCGCTTACTCTCCTCGAGAAGCCTGTAAGAAGCCTTTATGTCATTCGGCTGAATTACAACTTGCTCTGTCTGCCAGGTCACTTGTTATGCTGAGAGTCTTCTGTCTTAAACACATGTTAAACCCCAGCAGTGACTGACATGTTACCATACTCTGGATTCACTCCTCCCTCTCCCCCAGTGGGATTTTGCAGACGTGACTGAAGGAGACTCTGTGGGATCAGCACTTGACTTCCACTTAATAGCGTAATTTATGCAAACCTTAATGTATTTTTTTAATGAGTCACCTTATAGCACTTTCCCTAGATTTAAAAATGTGTTAGTAGGTAGAGAAAGCTTTTTTAAATCCGATTATATAAAAATGCGCTTTTCTTTCAATTTGTTCCTGGCCTTTGTCTGTGATTAGTTAACATTGATCTGGCCAAATGGCTCTACCCCATTGAAAATGTATGTGACAAAATGCAATACTGAGCTTAAGTTGGGTTTCACAGCAGTACCAAATTTAATGCTTGGAAATGATTTATTGTAAATGCTTTCAAGGGCCACAACACTACCAGACCAATTTATTCTAAGAAGCATTATGTTCTGCTTTTGTTTTTTTGTTCCATAATTGCCTGCACAGTCAGTCACATTATGACCTGCTCAAAATGACAGGGAACCCAGCTGGTTTCATGCAGACACTCTGACAAAACTATACTTGAAAATAAAGCAGTTCAGGAGAGCGGTAGTGCTGTGGACCGTGGGGTGCTTTTCATTGAGCCCATCTGGCCTATTTGAAAGTGTTGCTGAGTCTACGAGAGGCGGTCAGGCAGTCAAATAAAACGGGTGATGGATGGTGCGATGGATGCAGGGGGAGGGGAGAGGATGAGAGTGCAGATTTGGGGAAAAAAGGATCTCCTTTCCAGCAGTGTTGAATCTCAGGCTTGGCTTCTGCACACTGCTCTGACTGTTTTCATACCAAGCGCTCAGCTCTGGCGCCTAACCAGCTTCAACCAATGTCTCTGAACCCCTCAACCCACCCACCTACCAGCTCACCCTCTTTCTCTTATTCTCTCTTTCTAACATTCTGGCTCACTCTCCTTCTTCCCCTCTTTGTCATTCTGACTCTTATTCACTAGCATCATTGGCTTCCTCATCAAGTTTTTTGATTTTTTTTCCTACCTCCACTGTCTCCTCTCCTGGTGGGCCCTTTCTCTGCTCTTCCGGTAGTACATAGGGATGTGGGATAGGGCCAGGGCATCCAGGTCTCCATAGTGATACTTTGTGTTCTGATGTCATTAGTATTGACGGTGTGCAGCTAGGCCAAGCTGTCCTGGCACAGGGGCTGTTTACTGTTTATCCCGAACTTAAACCACTCATTACATGGTTTGCATGTGAATCTGTGTGACAGTGCATTTGAGTCTGATTGTTTTTATATGACATCTAGACAGAGATAGTAATGAGAAAGCTACATGTAAAGGAAAGAGTTTAATTAGCGATTGATTAAAAACACTTACTCAGTCTTAACTGAGTCCTGAGTTGGATTTGCACCAAGCAAAAGGCTTGGCACAGTGGAAATGGCTGCTTGAAGAAAAAACATCCACTCTGTCTGCTGGCTCACTGTATGATTACCGAAGCATGTCTTCACAGCAGAACTCCCAGCCATCCTCCATGTCTCACTCCTTGTTCTTTTGCCTGCTTCACTGCTTCATGTGCCTGAAGAGAAACACACTTCCTTAGCTCTTCTCAGAATTGTCTCTGTGTGTATCTTTGCGCTTGTGTGTACATGTGTGTGACCACATACAGTTGGTCAATGGTGAACACTTGAATCACTGCCCTTGATGGTTGTTCAGCCCTGAGTGCTCCTGCAGGCCCTGAGCTGGCAGGTTGTGTCCTCTGTATTGCCATAGTAATTAGTTCTGCTTGGAGTCTGTGCCAGGGGACGAACAAAATATGGATCCCATATTGATGCTATCACATACCATGCAGGGAAAGCACATCTGCTGTGCTAACTAGGGACACATGCAGAAACATGAGGTTGTTTCTGCATGCAACAGAATCCTGTTGGGACCAGCCTCCTGTAAACCTTCATGTACACTACCAGTCAAAGATTTGGGCACACCTTCTCCTTTAGTGGTTTTTCTATATTTTCAGCAGTTTAGCTGTTATCATGTCATTACTGTAGACATGCAAACTAAGAAAGAACCTGTGTCACACTGTCTCATCAGATTCATGAGGTAGTGTCCTGGAATGGTTTTCAATTCACAGTGTGCCTTGTCAAGAGTTAATTTGTCACATTTCTTCTTGATGTGCTTCACACCGTCAGTTGTCTTGGGCAGAAGAAAGGTGGGTACAAAGTCAGTAGTCTTATTAGTTGTATTAGTGGTATTACACCTACTGTACAAATCCATATTATGCTAAGGAACACAGTTAAGTGAAGACAAAAAGCATCTTTAGTTTATGAATTGAAGGTCAGGCAATCCATGTGTCCCCAAGTGCAGTCACTAAAACCAATAGACCCTATGATTAAAATGGCTCTCATCTGGACCGTCCCAAGAAAGGAAGACCAAGACCTACCTCTGCTGCAGAGGAGCAGTTTAGTAAAATTACCAGCCTCCTAATGTGACAATTTACAGTACCTCACATGGCATGTGATGGTTTTGCTGGCTGCATTTGCGTACACATTCACATTTATTGAGGGTTTTTTTTTTTTTTGCTTTGACTGATACAGTATGGATGGACTGTCTTTTCACTTCACTTAACTGAGTGATTATTTACATAATATGGATTTGTACAGTACGTAGTTGTAGTAGAACTAATAGGGCTATTGACTCTGTACCCACCCTTCCATCCTCTGCACAAGACAACTGATAGAAGGAAAGAAATGGTGCAAACTAACTCTATTCAGATGAACACCTATGACTTGAAATCATTAATGAATCTGATGAGAGAATGCAAAGCTGTCTGCATGAGTGCCTGCATGTAAAAGACTTTCACCACGGTTTATTATTACCCCAGTTATTGTTTCATCCCTCGTACCAACAGAGGAGCAGCTGCAGTGGATGAATAACATCCATACGCTGCAGGACTGAACGCTGTAGGAGATCCTTCATTCACACTACCACCATCAGACTGTTTAACACCATCAGACTGATGGCGCACTGAAGACTGAGAAGATTGAAAACATCTTAATTATATAATCTTTCATGCCTACTGAATGAGCTGGTCATATGAATTTCTCAGAAAGGGATGAATGAGGTTTCTTCTATTCTATTCTATGTACAATGTTTTGTGCAAATAAAGGGAACCAATGAAGGAGATGATGTGTCCAAAGTTTTGACTGGTAGCATACAACATAGTAATAGAAAAGCATTGTCTTGGGATGTAATGCTTGGACTTCCTGCATACAAACAAGTGCAATGTCATCAGTCAGACAAGCCCACACGTACTCACCATTAGCATAGCTTATTTTGGTACACATTCAATTAGAGCTAAACCAGCTCAGGGCTCACTGTGTATTGTATTACAGCTGAAATTTGTCACATAAATACATATCGATGTCTGCAGAAATGTAAAAAGTACAGCTGCGTGATTAATGATGGCCTCAAATGCAACGTCAGCCTGTGCAATTACATAACTATTCCTGGTCTGTGTGCAGTCTGCTTATTATCTAGACCTTGTATAAATGAATCTCTTCATGCAGAGAAGCTTGTGCAGCGCCACATACAGTAGCTCTCTGCTGTGTTGACCAGGTGAAAAAGAAGCCAACCAGCAGACCAACACTGAACTAGTGGACAAAAAAATTCATGACCTCTGTTGTGTGACATGTTGAATGCAGTGACGCTGAGTAGAGCAATGTACAGCACATTGCAACCTTTTTTAACATTCATATACTTGGTTATTTTTTGTTCATTCAGAAAAAAATGCACATTTTAAAATAATCAGGAATCTTATAGCATATTTTCACTGATAGCCAAGCAAGCAGACTCTTGATACAATTGGCGCATCAGCTACAGATTGCACTATATTAAAAGGAGCCACAGGGGGGTTGATGCCTTTTTATACTAGAGTTTTTCTGAAGTTATAATAGAGTGCTAAGAAATTAATGAGAACAATTGCACAATTCTACTTTCCTCATTCATGTCTTATTTTGTCAAGTATTTACATATGTTTTTCTTTATTTTATTTTTGTATTTTTTTTGTCCAATTTCTCGTTCGTAATGGATATGTAATGAATGGAGGGTTCACAGATTGAACACAATACATCCATTCTGTTATTGTTGGTATGCTGCAACTCAGTCATCTATGATGCATCACAATGTATGTGTAAGTATACAAAAAAAAATCTCCTGAAATGGTAAAAAGCAGAATTAGGGCTTCGTGGCAATGCTTAATGCTCACAGACACTGACTTTGACCTCGGTCAGTCTAGGAGGGGTCTGCAACCTGTGGCTCCGGGGAGCACGCGTGGCTCCTATGGCTTTATCCAGTGACGGAAGTAACACATTATAGTGAATCAAAATGCACAAAATACGTATTAAATCAACAAAAAGGAGAATAAATGAACAACAAGACACAAGTGAAGAAAATACTCCACAAAATGAGCACAACAACAACAACAACAACAATAATAATAGTAAAATATCAATAAATGATCAAATAAATCATAGTAAACAAAATAGTCACATCTATCAAAAAAACAAAACAAGGAAATGAGCAAAGATGAACGCGCTTAAGGCAAAACTGAACAAAATAATCCAGAAAATGAATGAAAAAACTACCAAAAAATGACAAAAATGCACAACATATCCACAACAAATAACAGAATTGTCAAGTAAATGACCAAAATGAGAAACTGAAGAAAAATAAGCAAAATAATCAACAAAAATAGTGACATATTTTAAATATTTAAAGATATATTTAAAAATATTTTTAAAAAACAATCAGGAAAATTAACCAAATTTCGCTAAAATGAATAGAATAATAAACAAAGATAAAATCATTTTTATTTAAATCCAAAAAATGAAGAAAATTGTACATTGTATGTCACATGGTTCCTAAAGGGTTGAAATATTTTTGTGGCTGTAGACACATATTTGTCATTTTTCTCTCTGTATTGTAATGGTTGGAGATTCCTAGAATCTAGGAAGTAGCCACAATGGTACTGTAGGTCAAATTAGAAGGGTAAGAGTACCTGTCTGTATTAGTATAAAAATTTTTCTTCACAAAGACTCGGCATTTGTGGGATGATGCTGTGTCTTATCCAAACTGGTACCTATTAACAAAGTAATATCTACGTCCAACACTTCAAACACACAGTGACATTATATTCACAGTATTGTCAGTTCTCAGCAGCTGAGTCGGCTTTCACAAAACGGACATAAAATTGACATGTAGCTGTGATGAATGTAAAATGTTAAGGGCACCCTGATGAAACCATGTAATATTACCATTGGCCATATGGGGGTGCTGTAAGATAAGCTCTAATAATGATGCAACAGTAGTTGCTCATGTTCCTAAGCCTAATTTTCCAACGTGTGTGTAGGCAGGCTGAAGCAGTTTAGCTGCATTAAATAGTTTGATTCTCACACATCCCTAGAAATCCTAAGAGATCCCTGAGTCTACCATGTCCTTATGCTTTTGTGTTTCAGCCCTGTATTAAATGAACCATTCCTTTATGTGCAAATGAACTGCTGCTGACTGCACCTTTTTCCCGTCTGTGCCATCGATTCCATCTTGGTGACTCCCTGTCACATTATCCCTGACGTCAGGATGGTTCTGCTGGGACTGACTGGGTGAAAAATGTGACATCATAAATATCTAGACATCTAAATAGCTTGTTTCAGGTCTAGTTAAGTAAAACACTAGCAGTGTCTTTTTATGATTTAGGTGACACTTTTCCGACTTTAACATCAGAGGTGGGTAGTACTCAAGTACATTTACTCTGTTATATGTATTTCAGTTGTTTTTGTCTTTAAAAATACTTATGAGAGTCGTTGATTTGCAGAATACTATTTACTTTTAACCAATACAATTGTGATTTAAAAATGTACTTGTACTTAGTTAAATTTGTTTGCACACCTCAATGAAAAGGAGTCATTTTTACTTACAAAGCAAAATGAACACAACAATAAAGTAAATTTTTAAAAACCTCAACAAACTAAGAAACAGAGTGAGCAAAAATTAAGACAAATGATGAATAAGTTAATAAAGTTAACCAAGAAAACAACAAAATGAATGAAAAGCAAAAAAATGAGTGCAAAGGATCAAATATAATCATATAAGTGAACAATATGAACCAAGTAAACAACAAAATGAACAAATTAAGCAACAAAACCAACGTAAATTACCAAAATAAGCAACAAAATGAGCAAAAATGAACAACTTTACCAAGTAAATTAACACAGTGAACAAACTAAGCAACAAAGTGAGCAAAAATGAAAAAGATAACATCAACCTAGTTAACAGAATGGACAAAGTGCAAAATGAAATGAGCATGTGAGCAAAAAAGCAACAAAATGAGTGAAAACTGACAAAAAAAAATTGAAAAAATTAACAAAATGTACAAACTATGTGATAAAATGAATACAAATGAACAAAGTGAGCTTCAAACTAGATAGAAATGAACAAGGTAAACAACAAAATGAAAAAAAGAACAACCTGCGGAATAAAATGAACAAAGTAAACAAGAAACTCATCAGAAATGAGCAAAATAAGCATCAGAAGGAGCAAAAGTCAACTACATAATCAAATAAATGAACACAATGAACAAAGCAAGCAAAAAAATGACCAAAAAGTGACCAAAATACACCGTAAAATGAGCGAAGTCAACAAAACAATCAAGTAAATCAATGAAAAAGGAATAAAATGACCCAAAAAATGGACAAGAAGAGACAGGACAGGTCTGCCCACTTAGACAGGCGGAATATTTCCAGTCCTCCCCATCACACTTTTATGTCAGAAATGTTAAGTCCCCGAGGCTACCATGCAACAGGGATCCCTCACACCACATCAATACATTGAGCAATAAAAATTAAGCCCTTTTAAATGAGAAAGCAACCACTGGCATGCTTCCATGAGAACAAGTGGTGTAAATTTATTTTCATTGCGGAAATGGCTGATCCTGTCTTGAGCTCGTTTTCCAGTGGGTGTGTGGGTGTGTGTATGTGTGAATATGTTTGTGTGTCTGGTGGATGTAGATGCGTGGATGGACAGCTTGCCACCCTGTGGGCAATGCGACTC
This sequence comes from Pseudamia nigra, assembly GCA_029823295.1. NCBI lineage: Eukaryota > Metazoa > Chordata > Actinopteri > Kurtiformes > Apogonidae > Pseudamia > Pseudamia nigra. The sequence goes on along the minus strand of JAQQAE010002972.1, from coordinate 5,994 downwards.
GAGTCTATCTGTGATCCACGCTGGCAGCTGCTGTGCCAAATGGGATTTTCCTGGAGATTACAGCCTCGAAGTGTGACACGCTCGCATGTGTTTGTCTTTGTTGTTGACGAAGTGCGTATGTGGGCTATTGTCATAAAGCCCCGTGCTCTTTGTGAGTTTTAAGTACGTGTGGGGGTCTTGAGCCGAGGTGCGGCACAAACATGTTCTGATGCCACATGGGGCTGTTTGGAACATGACTCTGGGGCTGTGGGGAACCCAATTTGGCACGCTGTACGCAGAACAAGGGAGGGAACGTGCTCTGATGAGGGGGTGAGGCTTCATCCACCCTGCTGCTCTTCTTATTAGTGACATTTACTTTTGTTGAATAGAACTGAGCTAGCTCATGTGTGGATATATGAGGCAAGAATTTGCAGTATTACAGATGTAGCATGATTATCAGATCAAATATTTACATTTTTGGTATTATTAGTATAGTTTTATACTTATTTTATACAGTAAATGCATCTTAAGTTGTGCTTCTTTTGCTGTCATGCTGCCGTTTCTCTCTGTCTATAATTAACACTGTGAGGCCCTAAGCTCTAAAGTCCCGCCCTCAACATAATTTGATTGGTTGAACAGTAGAGTAAGAAATGAGAAAATACTGTTGAAAATGTGTGCCTAATGTATGTGATTTGACAGCTTAAATGCATTTCCACAATATTTTGGCTGGCATTTGACACCAAACTTTTTTTCTTTACTGCAAATTAAATAAAAATATTGGTGACTGGTTGGTTTCTAACAGTTGGTTTCAGCACCAAATAAAATAGATGTTTATGGTTTTGTGCTTTATCTGAGCATTACCTCATGCCATTTTTTGAACCTTATCTTTTAATATGCATTGATTCATCCAACCAGCAGTGCAAAACCTAAACATGTTAACTACTGTAATTCAAATGTTCACTTTTGAAAAGGTGTAATCTGTGAAGCTTTGGTATTTTTCCTGAACTGCTCAGAAATCACTTGATTATGAAATCATTGCAGACTATTCTTAGAGACTGATTTATACAATATTCTTTGTATATCAGCTCCAGCAAATACAGTACTGTGAAAAGGTCTTAGCCCATGTTGGGTTTGTTGTCTTATCCTCATTTATAATGACCACACACATGCAAAAAAAAAAAAAAAAACATAATGCGATTATTGTTATGGGAGCAGTACCTGCAAATACCCACTTCGTTTGTTGTACTTGTAGGAGTGTAAATGAAAATACAGAAAATGTGCACAGTGTAAACACACGCAGATCTGAATTTAATAGCTTGAACAAGAAAAACTCCACATTTAGTGTGGATCCATTCTTGTGGCAAAAAGTAACCCACACAATAAGAACCATTTCACACATGTAGCTGAATGAAACCTGCTAGAATTCACTAGATCTCAGATTTTCTGACCCAAACAGTTCAAAACACTTTAAGTTTGGAGGGAGGTGACGCTTAATACTTGACACTTTATTGTGGAGAAGCTGAGGTGTTTGTTTCTACATTTTCTGTGTATTCTGGTTCTATAGTGCATGTGTATGGTCATTATGGTCTGCTAAAACAACAAACCCAAGGCAGCCTAAAACTTTCGTATAGTAATGTATATTTAAATTATACTTTGCAAAAACCTGAATACTGTAATAAGAAGCAAAATAGACAAAAATGAGAAAATAATCAAGGAAATTCACAAATTAAGGTATGAAATGAGCAAAATATTCAAGAAAAGAAACAAAATTCATCAAAAAGATGCAAAATGAACAACATAATCAAGGAAATTAACAAAATAATCAATGATGTGAACAAAATATTTAAGAAAAGAAGAAAAAAATCAACTAAATAGCAAAATAAACAAAAGTAGGCATAATAAAGAACAATGAACAAAATAATGAATGTTAACAAAATGAACAAAATAATGAAGAAACCAAACAAAAAGAAGCAATATGAACATAACAGTCAAGAAAATGAACAAGAAAAGGGCAAAATAAAGAAAAATAAACAAAATAATGAAGAAAATGAACAAAACTAAGCAAAATTAAACAAAAAGAAGTGATATGAATGCAATAATTATGAAAATGACTTTTTAAAAAAAGCAAAATCCAGACAAGTAAATGAACCAAAAAATAAACAAATGACCAGTGAAAGAAAAAACCAGACAGAAAACAAATAACTTCAAAACAGTTTTTGTCAGTTTTATTATTTGCCATATTACTTTGCTGCACTTTACCTTTGTACAGCACTATGGAGCTTACAGAAGCTTTACAGTCATGACTTACTGCAACCAAGACACTACACCACAAACATGAAAACTAGGAAAAATATCCTATCATTCAGGGGGTAAATCAAATATTTATCATGGTTTTATTTGTTGGGAAATCATCCATATCCCAATTCAATAAAAACAGGGCGCAGTCATGGTGTTCAATGTTTAATTCCACATGGAGGCCAATCCGTAGGCTGCAATCGTCACATACAGTAGTTTTTTTTTTATTTTTTTAATCTTTGTTGAGCTCTTTTTCTGCTTATATGGATATTGCTGTTGTCGTTACGATAGTGATGAAAATGTACATTAAGCAGCCTGTAGTTTAGTTTTGTATATTTGTTCATATTTTGTAAGATGGGGTAGGTGCAGGCAAGTGTTGAATTTCTACCCACTCGCTTTCAGACTTAAAACATTTATGGATCTGGGTTTTGTACTTTATTCATATTATTTTTATGTTCAAAATAAAGAAACCAAAGAACAACAAAAAGATCTATTATTTTAAAAATCCACATTTGAGTTCGGGTTTAGAGCGGATTCTCCCTTTAACCTATTTCGGACACGTTTTCTGACGCCTCAGCGTCTGCCGGGTGCAGAGCTGTCCATGGTCCTGAACATAAGCTGTGTTTGCTCATGTATGGGGAGGTGGCTTATGGCTTTGTAGACACTCACTAACCTGCTTAACCTACTTTCCACTTGCGGGTCTTTCATCTGTCCGCAGAGGAGTGGAAAGTGCTGTACGATAAATATAGCATGCTTAACAACATACAGCCAGCGTCTGTATGTGAGCTTTCCAGTGGCGTTATTGTGTTGCTTTTCTGTGTCTTCACCCTCAACGCATCAATGATCATTTCACTAACGAAACCCAATTGTAGTCAGAACATGAACTCCTCGTGTTCAGCCCATTAACCCAACTGGTAGGAAACATGTTGGGACATGCTTGAACCTTTATTGAGATGAATATGGCTAAAATAATGACATTTTAAGATCTTAATTGTCCAATTATGGAGACAGCTGTTGTGCTGCATTGCAATGCCAGTTCAATTGCAGTTTCCTAGCAACCAGAGAGGTACAGAATGGTTTTCTGTTAAGTGGCATCATTTCCCTTTAGCAAGAGAGGTCTACTCACAGAACGTGTGTAACGCTTCTTTACCATCAGTGGAATGTTTATGTGATTTTTATTGCTTCTAGGGTTGTAATGCAGCAGAAATAGTTTGTGTGTGTCTGTATGTGATGGTATGACATCCATATGGGTCATGCAGAATGGTATTACCTGAAGGTGTGGCAGGGTCAACACAGTAGCTATGTTGTGACAAATGAAATCATTTCAGTTGATTAATTTTTGCTCAAAACCCTCCGTCCTGAGCTAATCATTGTACATGCATTCTTTTCAATTAGTTCATTATCAAGGGAGGCAGAGAGGGGATGTTGGGGGAGGGGAAAGGAGAGTCAGGGGGAAAAAGAAATCCAATCCTGCTGGTCTGAGTCTCAGAGCAATAGAGCATTAGTCTCATCTTGATGTAATTGGAATGACACCAAGAGTAAAGATTGCTGATTTAAGGACAGCCTCTGGGCTTGATTTAATGCCTTCTACCAAAACTATGCATTCATCTTTTTATCTTTTTCTCCCCCCCCCTCTTCTTCCAGGCCCTCTCATTCTCCTCAGCATCCCTCCCCCACTCCGTCTTGCACTCCATTCATCCACCAGCCACTGCCATGTATCTCCATCTGTACTCTATTAACTGAACAGAAGCCACATTTTTTTTAATATTTAAAGGCACAAGGTTATAAACTCCCAGCAGAGTGGATTCTTTTTGCTATTTTACTTACTGCTGTAAAAGTATGGCATTTACACACTCGAGTAGGTTTGTTTTACTCTCACAAAGGTTGTGTTTTAATACTGAATAAATATCTCTGTAGAAGAGTGGAAAGAAAGGGCAGACTAAGCAGGTGTATCCAGGCCAGGGTGCTTCGTCTTTGGGGTTTGCTGCCGCGCAGTCCCCTGACAGATGGACTGCCAGGGCAATCCTATTACCCCCATGTATTTAGCTTCTCTGAATGCTAGGGTGGGTTGCATGGCTAATGCAAAGCCACGCATGTTTAGAGGCAGGATCTCTTGCTATTGAATGATTATTATCCTGATTTGTTTGATTACACAGCAGAGATCTAAAAGTAGAGAGCAGTAAATTTTATACCCGTGACGACTTTGTAGGTCAGCTGGCGTTTGCTGATACAACTCGTTTCAGTCAAGGATGTCATAAGAAATCAGCTCAGCCACAAAATGAGCTTTACTGGATATGTTTCACATGCTGTTTTCATCCTACTCTCGGACAGGTGAAAAGGTTGACCCTTCACTTATGTTGTGTTTTAACTTTCTTATGTCACTTCACTAACACTGAGGAGAGTTGCAGTGACAATGAGGAATGCACTGGTTTTGAATTTCTGGGCAGATGCCAATGTGTAAAATAACAATTTGGCCTCTATTGCACTATTTTAAATGACCTGAATGAGAAAATGATTATTTTCCTGGTGAAGATTTATGTTGGGATAATTCTGCAGATTACAATTTACATGTTTGTTTTGTCTTTAGGTTTTATGGTGGAATCACTGTCAGATTAATGACTCAAACGTCACTAAGTTTATGCTGCTGTCTCATACGTTGACAGGATGGAGGCCTAACAGCCATCAATACTGTGTCAGGTGAACCGGTTCAGAAGCTGTCAAGCTATCGCTTCTTTTCTTGTTCAAACAGTAGTGTCCACATCCCAGAACTTGATATGATACACAATGCACATCTTTTTGCATCCTGCACATCATTTCGGCCTGTTGCATTCTTTAGGCTTTTGTATTTTTGCATCATTAAATGAGTTTGGTCTTGTTGCATTAGAGACAGCCTTTTCATCCTTGTCCATTGTTTTAATATTCTTTATTTTTTTATATAAATAAACACACAAAATAGCTGTTTGGTTTCTTCAACTTTGATTCAGCACCAAAATCAGCCTTTAAACCACAAAAATTGTACATTCATCATGATAATTAATTATTGATAATGAGTGATGAATACACCCTTGGCTGTATCACCAAGCTCTAAGTGTAACATCATTTAGGTCTTCACACTATGTTTGTATGAATACAAATCCATTAATATAACACAACAGATGAACACTGTTTGCAGCCATTAGTGAAATAACATTGTACTGGCTGATCGCTGGTGTCTGTTGTCAAAGCTGGCATTGGCCAGTACTGATGTTCTGCCATTATATCTGTGCATCCATAATAGCTGGTAGTCATTAACATTTACTACTATTATTATAAAGGAGGAGCTGTTTGATTACTATACTGCTAGAGTTATTATTATCAGAGCTCATGATGATGACAGCTGAACATATAGTAGCAAAATAACCTGACTTGATCCAAAAGTATTTACCTATATTGTAAGCAGTTGTATGTCTTGTATATTATGATGACAATGCAAATATAAAGTAACAAGATAATCTAACCTGATCTATAAGTAGTGCAACCAGGTTCATACTGTCTTCAATGATCTAGTACTTTTACTGTTACTCTTTTATGTAGATGAACCTCATGTCTGTCTACATAAGTGATCTATAAGTGATTGTACACTGCCTGGCCAAAAAAGGTCTCTACCTGGATTTAACTAAGCAAATAGGTACGAGCCTCCCATTGGATAATTTCTGCATGGGTGATTATGTTTCAACTGGC
>JAQQAE010002971.1:0-21136 GCA_029823295.1 Pseudamia nigra | reverse complement strand
GGTGGGTGGGTGTGAGGACACCCGCACGGCTTACACATACTGTGGCTTGCTTAACCAATCAGATGGCGCCGTGAGCAGAACAATGCTGGAGAGAGAGAGAGAGGGTTGGCTGAGCCGAAATAACCCAGTTTTTAATTGATTTCTTGATATCGGTACGTCGGATTTAAAAAAACGCCGATGTACGTCAAAATTCCAAATATCGGCGCCGATAATCGGTCGACCTCTAGTGGAAACTCTTTGTTCATTTGATGTAGCAGCACACTTGTATTTCATGCTGTGACACATTAATACTTTACTCCGCTTTAGGTATTGCAGTTTACAAACTTCTAGACCCCGAAACTTTTTCGAAATACAGTGCTGTGCAAAAATTTTAGGCCGCCCCGAGTTTGTTGGTATAGCAGAGTATATTGACCATGCACAATAGAACCAGAATACACATGAAATATTAAATCACACATTTCAGTTTCTCCACAATGAAGTGACAACTACTGTCACTTTCCTTAAAATGTTTTGAACCACTTGGATTAGAATATACGAGATCTGTCTCTCTTAAACCAGGTTTCATTGAGCTGCGCATGTCAACTGATTCTTAATGTTTGGGTTACTTTTTGCTGTAGGAATGGATGCCACACTAAATATGGAGCTTTGCCTGTTGAAGCCACTTAGTTACAGTGGTGTGGAAAAAGTCTTTGCCTCCTTCCTGATTTCTTATTTTTTTTGCATGTTTGTCACACTTAAATATTTCAGATCATCAAACAAATTTAAATATTAGACACAGATGACAGAAGTAAATACAAAATGCAGTTTTTAAATGAAAGTGTTTATTTTTAAGAGGGAAAACAATCCAAACCTATATGGCCCCGTTTTTATACTGTGCACAATTTCTGTATTTTTATTTAGAATCCCACAAAAACAACCACTTTGTGCATGTGTATGGTCATTATAAATTAAGACAAAAAAGGGAAGGTTGTCTAAGACTTTTGCACAGTACTCTAGGTGTTAATCATTCACACGGTCACATATTTACTATATCTTCATGACCACATTTAACATGTGCTGCTTGTTCTAACTGTCTTTGTGGTGTGTGTTCAGGAGGAGCGCATACGCAGAGGAGACGACCTCAGACTACAGATGGCCTTGGAGGAGAGTAAGAAAGAAGGTCCAGGCTCGGCAAAACTGCCTAAGAAGAAGAAGGAGGTGAAAGAAATAGAAACATAGAGACTTGGTTGAGTCACTCCCTCATTTATCATAACCATGTTCCTCATCCGTTTCCCAATCCTTTTATTCTGCCTGACCGTGTCTGCTTCCCAGTAGCTGGCAGCAGACCGCCTAGTTTACTCATCATTATTCTGCATGAATAGCTGACTGGCTGACTTTGGAAAATGAGGAGCTTAAGTGATGAAGAAATGGGGGATGCATGGCTGTGGCCCATGTTATGTCTCATAATGACGTGACCACCATCTGTGTGTTTGAGCAGTGTTTGTACAGTAGAGGATAATGACTGACCGACATATGGCCCTTTGTTCCTAATAGCCCATATCTATTCCTATTTAATCTTTACTTAGCCCACTCTAGCACGCCCTCTGTAACAGTGTTTCCTCGTCTGTCTTTGCAGCCACAGTTGCCTTTGATGGATCTCATGGATGTCCCAGAACCAAGCTCTAGCAGTGACCCTTGGGGAGCAGGAGCAGGAGCAGGGGCTGGGGCCGGGGCCGGGGCCGGGGCCAGGGCCACTCCTGCATCAGCAGACCCCTGGCAGCCCTATGGTATAAAATCTGTACCCACAGTGATGTTTGTCTGTCTTGCACTTGTTCTCCACCTACTCCTCGTAGACTCTTTGTTGACTGAAGAATGCTGCTCCACTAGTTCAACAGCATTACTTTGTAGTGACTGAGGCAGGAAGGGACAAGTGGAGGGAGTCTGTGGCACAGCCTCTCCTCAAAAAGTTGAGCCATTTCTGTTAATCTTGTTCCGTTCTGTTCTTTTTTCTTCTATTCACCTGGGAGCCACTTCTGCTGTGCTAGAGCTCCCCCACAATTTCCGGTGGCACTGTGCTTAGAGAAGCCGAGAGAAACCGGAAGAAGCCAAGACTATTTTAGTTGTAACATGAGTTTTTAGTCGCATGACAGGACAAAGTTTTGCCCAATGTCTTACTCGTGTCATGAAAAATTAGTATGATGATGCGCTCGTATGATGGGGTACCACCGTATTTTAATTTTGTTCATTTTAATTCAATTAAATGAGTTAAGTATTCACTCCTGTATTATTATCCTATATTAAAGAGTAAAATACATTTTTGAAAAGTATATGTGAAATAATTTCCAGTAATAAAAAGAAAAAAAAGGACCTATGTCAAGAAATTCATTGATCTTTTGGGTTTTGAGCTGAAGAAGTTGGAGACATTTGAAGTAGATGATGTAGTACTTATACAACTCTAATTTGTCACATGCCTATTTGTAGTTGCAGACACATACCTATTATCAGACATTACTTTTTTTAGTCTTTTTCTCTTTATAGTCCTTCTCATTCTTTCTATTTTTTTTTAAATTATTTTCATACTTCCAGTCATCACACTATATGTGTCTGAACCTCCTCCTTCCTCTCTCCAGGCTCAGTGCCTAAGTCAGCTGCCCCAGTGGATCCATGGGGCTCTACTCCTTCTGTTCCACCCATGAAGAGCAGTGATCCATGGGCTACAAACTCTACTCCTGCCCCCGATCCCTGGGGCTCTGCAGCTACCCGCCCCAAGACCTCCAACCCAGGTGACCGTCCTGGGGGAAAGTTCATATTGTCACTATTAATGTGGGAGGGATAGAATTGACTTGCTATGTCATCATTCATACATTGTTTCCATTTGTCCGTGTGTGCTGTATTATGTGAATTTTGTACTCGTTGTGTATCACTGTCTCTTGTGTATGTGTTGTCCCCCTCCAGGAAGCTTTGACCTGTTCAGTACTTCGAATGGTACGTCCAAGGAGGACTTCTCAGAGTTTGACAGTCTGCGCTCCTCCTCCTCTGTCCCCACTGGTACTCACCCTGTCTTTGTCTCTCTAACAACACGGAGTCTGTGTTATTTTTTCCTGTGTGTTAAGACTGCCAGTCTGCAGATACAGTGTTTCTGCCCGGCACAAACACACACGTCTTCACTCTGTGTGTGAATGTCACCAGACCTGAGCACCGGTAAAACCCATTGGATGACTGCTATTGAGCTGATGCTTTTTTATTACAAGTCCAATAAATGTCACAGGCATCATATCTCATAATGAAAAATAGCTGTGTGTTCAGGTCTGGCTTCAAGTCACTGTGGTGTAATGTGATGCAGCTTTTGTGTGCGCAGTGCTAAATAACATTATTAGAACTGCAGCATCCAGTTTACAGAAACTCACATCATACATAGCTGATAAAGCCTTAAAGCTTTTGAATTTAACTCTACTTTCAGGTGTGTTTGTGAGAGGGATTCTGTGAACAGTGTGGCACAGTTACGGCTATGTGTTTTTGTCATGTGGTTTTGCAATCTCTGTGTGGGAGGGTTATACTGGTGTCAGACTTGAACTGTAACTCAACACATGCTAATCTGAAACAAGTGCTCTGTGAGAAAGTTTTCTTACAGAGAACAGTCTCAAGTTGCATTGTCTTTGTGCACAAAAAAAATCTACAGTGCAGTTGAGGAAACATGCAAGAAGACTTTCTGGCTGCAGTACATCTCACTTTGCCACTTTAACATTTCCTTCTTCAGGGAGGAAATGTTAAAGTGTGGTTTCATATACGAGTGCATTAATAAATGTCTCCACTGGCCTCTGCTGCAAAAAACCCAAACAGCCAGGCTGTCTGCCTCTGATATCCTCTCAAGAGCATCATCTTTTTATTGCATGGAGATTGAAGAGTTTCACAGTCAGATTTGGTATGTGCAGGAAGGGACATATTTTGGAGTAATAACAGGTTTATTGCAACCAAGATTGATACTGAAAATTAAGAGTGTGCAATGTTCCCCTATAACAGTATTACAGTCCCTTCAGTCCAAGACAAATTGAAAAACTACTGTTCACCAACAGGTGGGTGACAAATTACAACAAAATGTGATCAGAGTGGTTTCATCCAGGCTTACACTTTAGCTCAGAAGCTCATCTAAGGTTTGAGGATGAAGATAAAGTAAATGTAGCTACACTGGTCCACAGACGAAGGCAACATCTTCTACTTGTCTTTTTAATTTTCATTGTCTTTATCAGAGACAGGGAGATAAAGGCACTCAAAAACATCAAGCCACTGTATAAAAGCAACACAAAATTCATAATTATGTATCAGTTCATATATTCCATTAGTTAATGCTGGGGAATAGACAGTGCAGTTCTCAAAGAAAGAGTTCTAATAACCTGCAAAGTGCATCACCATGACCAAGAACCAAGTAAAAAACAATAGCACAAACAATTAAAGGTTAAATATTTACCGTTTGTGCCTCCTGAACCGCATGCAGAATTATGGTTGAGTAGACTCTGCCGCATCTCCAGCAGCGTCCATCTTGATCTAAACCCACAATGCCCTAGCGTCGTACCTTTGTATCTTCAGGTCATGTGACTCATTCAAAAACTTTATGAACTTTTTTGTTATTTTTAAAGCTATTGGCTTAACCAGTCTTTTATGAATTTTATTATTTTTTTTAAGTTGTTCATGTTGCATGTTAATTCAGTTTAAATGCTTTTAAACAGCAAATGAATTGCACTTTATCATCAAAACTGTCGCTCTGGCTGTTACAGTAAACTATATGCAAACTTTACAGTGACCACGTCAAAACCCACGAAATATCTATGGGACATTGTAGAAGAACACATTGGACAGCAATCTCCAATACCATCATCAAAACACCAAATTGAGGATGTATTTTGTTAGAATAATGTAGAATAAATGTAAAGGCACATTAAGGCTATTGAAGAGGCTAAGACACAGTTTTTCCATTTAAAATATCACCCTTATGTATTTTTATGATGTGATATTCTTTTGTTCCTTCAGCGCAAACTTCAGGTAACCCTTTGTTTCACTGCTTGTGCTTTTTGTCTCCCAGGCGATGGGGGTGTAGCATCGTCTGTTCCCTCCCAAGCCAGTCTTGCCAGCAGCGGCAGCCTGGACCTCTTTGATCCCCTGCCCACATCCGCTTCAGCCACCACAAACCCAACTAGGAAGACCCCGGAGTCCTTCCTGGGTCCAAACGCTGCCTTGGTCAACCTGGATTCGCTTGTGACCAAACCAGCACAACCTGCACCAGCTGTTAACCCATTCTTGGCTTCAACGGGTGGGTTTGAAAACAGGGGTTGCCAAACTATTAAATAGAACATTTTGTGGGTAGTGTTTTTAATTAGATCAGCAGTGGGTAGTTTGTACCGATTAAGATGTGCTGACATGCCTAGAGTGTAATCAGAAGCCAAAAGACATGGGTGCACAGAACTAAACGTAAGAGACAAGCACACGGAGGCTGATTAATTGCCCTCATCTATACTGGTTCACCACTCTATGAACAGAGGTTATGTTTGAGTCTTAATTAAATTTAATTAAACATTGTTCTTTTCTTGCCTAAATTTGGGTTGCAATCTTGCTCAGTAATCATTCATTATTAACTGTAAATTTCTTTGTCTCATTACAGCACTGTTCCTTTACAAATCAGGACACTGGACACACCTTCTCTGTCAGGGTTTTTTCTTTATTATGAATTTCATCATTGTACATTATTTCTGAAGACATCCAAACTGTGAAAGAACTTGTAAGGAATTATGTCGAGCAACCCAGAACATGTTTTATATTTTAGATTGTCCGAAGTAACCGCATTTAGCTCTGATGACAGTTACAGTTTTGCATTTGCATAGATTCACAAGAAAGTCACCCAGAACAGTTTGCAAATTACAGATGCCTTGTTAAGAATTAATCTGTGCCATTTCTTGCCTTCTTAATGTGCTTCATATCATCGGTTGTTTTGAGAGGAGAAAGGATGGATGGAGTCCGATTGGTGCTACTACAACTGTACAAATCCATTTTATGGCAAGAGACAGTTCCATCATTACTTTAGGAAAAGAGTTTTCAGTTTATTTGGAAAATCTCAATAACTTTGAATGTGTAGAATTACCATCTTTAGTTTCTGAGGCTGCTAATTGTAATACCCTTCTCCTCTGCAGCTTTGGTAGCTCTTTGTCTTCTGTTCCTTTGACTCTTCTCATGAGAGCCCGTTTCATCATAGTGTTTGATGGTTTTGTTCACTGTAATTGGAGCCATGTTCAAAGTTCATGAGATTTTTCAGATTGACTGACCATTTCTAAGTGTTAACTGTTGCCATAACATGAGTTTGTACAGTAATTGTAGTAGCTAATAGAGCTGTTGGCTCTGAACCCACCCTTCCTCTGCACATGACAACTGATGGTGTAAAGCACACTAAAAAGGCAAGAAACTACACAAATTAACTCACTTGTTATTTAAAATATGGTGACTTTGGAATAAGGTATAAAACGTATTCTGAGTGTTTAACCGTTTTTCTTAACTACATAATTCCATACGTTATTTCCAAATTTGGATGTTTTCAGTATTAAGGTACAATGTTGAAAATATTAAAAAATAAAGAAAAACCACTGAAGCAGAAGGTGTGCCCAAACATTTGACTGGTAGTGAAACTCTGTAACATTTCCTTTACCTGTGTTTATGCAGGTGGTTCTGCTCCAGCTCCAGCAGCCCATGCCAACCCCTTTCAAGTGAGCCAGCCAGCTCCCCCCACCCTCAACCAGATGCGCGTCAGCCCCATGCCCTCCGGCTTTGGCAGCATGGCTGAGCCCATGTCCCTGTCCGCCGTACCCACACAGCCCATCAGCATGGTCCCCCTGGCAGGAATGGCTCCCATGGGCCGTGGGATGCCTGGCATGGGCGTAGGCGCAGTGGGAGGGGGGACAAACATGGGCGTGAGTGCGGGCATACCGGCATCCATGTCCATGCCCCAGCCTCTGATGAGCGTGCCTCCCCAGGCCGGGTCACAGCCGACAGGAACCACCAACCCCTTCCTTTTGTGAGAGGATGGTTTGGGGATTAATCGCCCCAGAGTAACCTCTGCTTTCTGTTGTTCTCTCTCTTCCACTTTGGCTCAATAAGAAGCTTCTAAATGAACAAGGAGATGTTTTATCCCATTTATCCCTTTATAACTAACTCCAAGCCAGGTCCACGTTCCAGCCTGGCACCTTCCTATTGTACCTACCAGACTCTCTTCTTCCTCTGTCTATAAATGCTTCAAGCTGCCTACTCCTGTGTGTTCCATACTGATCTGATGGTGATGATGATGATGGCCACAAATAGACTAGACTTCCAGACCAGTAGTGGTGTTTACAGTTTTTTCCACAGAGGCAGGACAGGATCCAGTCTCTCCTCTACTCCTTTCCTCCTCTCCCTAACTTCTTGTCCTTTTCTTACCCTGCGAGCTGCTCCTTTCTTCCTCTGTGGAGGAGTGACAGGAGAGTCTGACTATACTAACACCAGGATCTGATCTCTTCACTAGAGCTAATCTTTTATAAGCCCCATCAGCTAGTGTGAGTTTGTGTTTGTATGTGTGACTGAATGCACATCTCAGTACTTTTACACTGTGTATATTCCAGTGGGAACTTCACACACTGGAGTAAGAATGAAAGAGATGGTCAGATGTGTTTATACTTTGTATGTTTGTGTGTTACTAAGCAGGGATTTTGCACAATATTTGCTTTGTTTTCTTTTTCTTTCCGCGACTGTTGGGCTCACCGTTACACCTTAGCTTAGGGAGGGAGGCTAGCCGCTTAAATGATCTTGACAACACACACTGCCTCGGCTCTCGGTACCACACAGTCACAACTCTGACAGTCTCTCCCTTCAACTTGGACCTTTTCCTGACCCTCTCCATGAACTTTGAGCTCCAGGGGTCACGGACGCTTGTCAGAGAAGATGAACCCCCATTGTTGTAGGAGTCAAAAAGCTACATAAGTACAGCTTGTGTTTGTATGTTAACACTCAGATACTAACAGCCACATTTGGATGTTTTGTCACCCCTATCGTGTGTACAGAGAAAAACACGTGGACTGTGATTGCAACAGTATTTCATTGTTTGAATTTAAAGACACAGGGAGGCATTGTGGGACTGTTTTTAATTATTTTTTTCTAGGGTCAAAGGGAAGAAAGAGGGTAGTGCTTGTGAGCTGCATTCAGCGTCTCCATATGTGAGCAAGTGTTTCGTGGTTCTGCCTCAGTGAAGTGGAAGAGACAGCCGTCTTAGCTTAGGTTCGTTTCTAACACTCGCAAGTCTGAAAATGAGGGTAATGATGTAAACATCTGCAGCCTTAAGTGTACGTGTAGCCGTACGTCAAAGAGTGGAAATGTGTTGGTGACAGCAGTGCGCAGAGAGCTCTGGGTTTAAAGGGCATGCCGGCCACTGACAGTTTCCCTCTGAATGGATTTACTTGGGCTAATCCATCTACAAGTACATTACCTCGTGGATATAAACACACCTTCCTGGACCGGTCTATTGATAGCACTGGGAATCCCACAGCAATCAACAGCACGACATGTCATGTAAACAAGAGTTGGTTACTCCTTGTTGTTATCTACTCATAGATGAATCCATTGGCGAGGCTGTCAGAGTGTAGGAGCTTTGTACTTGCTAAGTCACGTATCATCTTTAATTTGTCTTTTGTCTGTTTTTCTATCATTTCTAGTAGCCTTGGTAATTTTCTTAGAAGCACAACTGTTACCAAAGTCATAGCAACTGTAATTTCTGAACTTGTCATATTTTGAGTTTTTTTACACAGTAGGGTCACACCTCAGTGACATCATGGTTTATACTGTAGATGCTTATGGTAATTAAATGTTTGTTTCAGAGGTATTTTACAATTTGTTCAAGAGTTTGTATAAGGACGTGTTACTGAACAGCGGCTCCTTTACCGACAGCAGGCTGAGCATCGTTGTCTCCTCCGTGATGAGATGTGAAAGATGATGGTGTATAAACCCCTCCTCGTAGGTCACTGTACTCCCTTTTCATTTTTCATTTGTTGATATCACTGCCAATGTTATTACCATGAAAAGGGTGTTTTTTTTTTTTTTTTTTTTCCTGTTTTCGATGCGAGTTGGTGCACTCTCCTATTCTGCCGTGGTATGAAAGCGACTCCATAGGACCCTGGATATTTCCACTAACTGTAGACCTCCATTTCTCTCAGGCAAAAGGAGGGGCAGCTCCGCCTGTGTGCATGATTTTGATGCTGAGGGGGCTGATGATTTTTATGCTTGGGGTTCGGAATGAATAATTTTGACATTTACGCGCAGACCAGCAAACATTTTAATCTAAATATATGCAAGAATTGGAGTCGGAACAGTAAAACTATATAAGACTTCACGCTGGATGTTTTGCCATCTTTTATTTTAATTCTTGCTCAGACGGGTCACCTTCTCACTGGCCTTGACCTGCTGCACCTTGACCTTACTCTGGCGGTTGTGAAAAAGCTTTCGTGAGAGGACCGCCATGAACAAATCAAACACTCCGAAACAGTCAGGTGATGGTGCAGATGTTTGCAGTGGTGGCTATCTCTCTGTCTGTGGTGCAGTGACAGTGTGGCCTGTGTGTAGCGAACTCCTCTGTGTTACTCTGTATACACTATGCTTTTACGATGACTAACTGACCTGACAGACTCTCTGTCTTTATATGCGTAAACCCGTTTCTGTCTATTTACCCTTCTCATACTGTAGTACTGGGAGCAGGCTGCTTTTTTATCGAATACATGCTCAACCCTTTGGCATTATAACTGTATAATATAATTTATCATTTGTACTATTGTAACATACTGCTCTTCTGTATACCTTATTATTCTGTGTAATGGGATTTTGTAGGAAAATTCACCGTGGTATTTTACCAGCATCTAAAGAAACGCAGCAGGCCACACCTTGTTGGATGTAGCTGCATCGGTTCAAAATAAAATGTGTATCTCTTCAGCTCTGTAAATCCAGTCTGTGTTTTTGTCATTTTTAACCAACTTTCCAAACAGAAAATGGAAACTGCAGTGCAGAAAACTGGGAAGTCAGTAATTTGTCACCTCCGACCAGGAAAAATGCACTGGAACGCCACTTTTTTTTTTGGTCTGGGTGCATATCGAGAAGCATGAAAAAAAAACTGCTGCTCCAATTTGCACCAAATTTGGTGGCGGTATGTAGCATGGCAAGGGGAAGAGGCTTCAGAAACACACAGACATACTTTTCTCTAGTATCTAATTAGATTATGTAGAAATGTTACTGGACACAAGATATTTTAACTTCAGGGAAATTGTGAATTCAATAACCAAAAATCACTTTTTTTTTCTCTTTAGCATGTAGGAGGTTAAGATTAATTCTCCTTGCATTCCTCAGATTCTTATGTGTAGACAATAAAGGTTTGCTGGATGTCAAAGGGTCTCTTCAACAACACAGTGAACATTACCATGTTTTTTTTTTTTTTTTTTACATCTTGGAATGCTTTGAGGGTGGAACTTGTACATTCCAAGTGTCCAACTTCCCAGTTTTCTGGAACGCAGCATTAAACAGCTATTTGGGTTCAGGTTAAGGCTAATAAATCCATTCACATGTACGTCATAATGACCACATTTATTTAAAAAAGTAAAAATACAGAAACATAAGACCATAAAAATAATCTAAAAAGTTTCTTACAGTTGAACATAGCTGAAAATCTCTCCATATACTTATACATACTATATAATACAATTGACAGTCATTTGCATCATAAAGGATTCTCATTATTGCTGACAAAGTAAAAACAAGTCACTGTGGTGTATTTGGAGGAAACCAAATATCCTTAAGGGCAAAAGCCGGTGAAAGACCTCACAGGTGTCCTGGTTCGTTTGTTAATGTCTTCACAGCTGCTCTTCAGACGTGGCAGAGTACGGGGCTGCGTTTGCAGGATTTGATGGTCCAGTGTCGTAGCCCATTTTCTTCATGTCTTTAGTCATGATGTTGAAGGAGACTGAGACAAAACCTTGTGACCGGACACGTGTCACTGCAAAACATAAATGATATAAACACAACTGATTTACACAACCAGTCAAAAGTTTGGGTACACCTTCTCCTTCAGTGGTTTATTCTTGTCAACATTGTACATTAAACCAGCAAACCCTGTGATGAGACTGGTTCTTATGAAGACCATCCCAGAGAAGTGAGACCAAGGGGTACGTCTGCTACAGAGGAGAAGTCTCTCAAAAGCTGGCAATTGAAATCACCTCAAATAGTGTTTGATGATTTTGGCAACTGTTCTTTCAGACACATTCGGACACATTCAAAGTTCTTGAGACTTCAGGTTGACTAACCTCCATTTCCTAAAGTAATGATGTCTGTTCTCTTAGTTGAGCGTGTCTTGCCATAATGTGGATTTGTACAGCAGTTACATTGAGTCTGTACTCATCTACACAAGACAACTGATGGTCTAAAGCAGTGGTCCCCAACCCCCGGGCCCCGGACTGGTACCGGTCCGTGGGTCAATTGGTACCGGGCTGTACAGAAAGAATACATAACTTACATTATTTCCATTTTATTTATTGTCTGATTCTGAACAATGTTTTATTCTGGAAAATTACCGGATTCCCTCCGGCTTATTCTCTTACCTACATCCGCTACCTTCTTAAAGGGGCTGCCCCAGCCGATAACACATTACCGCGAAATTGAAACCCGCAAGCGGGCAAAATGAACAAAAAACAAACGTCTTTGGAAAGTTTGTTTGTGCAGGGTAAAAGATCCAGCAAAGAGGCAGAAGAAGAGCCTACGACTTCAAAGAAAAACAAAGCTGCATTTAACAGACAATACCAGGATCTTGAAATATGGATTTATTGCAACAGGTCGTTTCCATGCACCGAGCCTGCTCTGCATAATATGCAGCAACCAGCTCTAATGAGGCAATGAGGCCTACAAAACTGCTTCGCCACTTGAAAACCAAGCATTCTGCATTAAAAGACAAGCCTTTGGAGTATTTTGAAAGAAAAAAGCATCGACAAGAAGGACAGAAGCAATTACTAAGGGTCACCACGTCAACAAATTCGAGTGCACCCTTCGACAGGACCGTGTCATTGCAGTAAAACAAGCTCGGGCTCTCACTGATTCAACGTTATGGTGAGTTGTATTTGTCATGCACTTTGTATTTGTTCTTGTGGTGGATCTTATGTTGAAGAAATGTTTAACCTTTACCATTACAACCAGAGTGTGGGGCTTGGAGGCCATTATTCATGTTACAATGTTGGCGTGATGTCACAAGGACGCTGCTACTAAAAGTTGCAACCACAGTGGATTCACATTAATTATTATATTTAGAAAATACCAGTTTTTACGCTGGTCATATCATTTTATTTTGTTGTATTTATCCGCCACACCGTAAAGGCCAGTCCGTGAAAATATTGTCTGACATTAAACCGTTCTGTGGCGCAAGAAAGGTTGGGGACCACTGGTCTAAAGCACATTAAGAAGGCAATAAATGGCACAAATTAACTCGCCTGTGAATTGAAAATAATTCCAGGTGACTGCTAAAATGTGGCTACTTTGTGCTACTTTGTGCAATTTAAAATACAGAACATATTCTGGGTTGTTTAAACTGTTTTTTGTTCACTGCATAATTCCATCTGTGTTCTTTCACAGTTTGGATGTTAATGTACGATGAATATAGTAAAGACAGAAGAACAACCACTGGAGTAGATGGTGTGTCCAAACTTTTAGCTGGTAGTGTAATACTCAGGATGACTCATCCAACTGAAAAAAAGAGCGTGACCTAATCTTACTGCTGTGTTTAATTGAACTGCAGTAACAAAATGAAGTACGGTTGCTACTTGTTTTGGTACTGCAAAATGTGTTTCCACATAAATGTGATTTATCGTCACACAAAATATGAAACAAACCTTCTCTGCCTTCACCCTGGGCCACTACCTTAGGGTCTGTGTACTCTGGTCGCCGTCCCAACAGCCAGCTGGACAAAGACACAAAAGATAATTAAAACTCAAAAAAACAGCTACTGCATCTTCAAATTAATCCAAATACAGTAGTATCAATCAAGATCAATATGAGCCTTTTCTATGAAATGTGTTATTTTGTTTTGATCACCCCTCTCCAGGCATTTGATTAATTCTCCAATATAGATCTAAACCACTATACCGACATGAAAAACATGGTTTAGGAAGAATAAAACAGTCAAAGTGTTTTCTTTCAACAACACTTGTCACATCTGTTGCTGTTTGAGTCTTGGTTAAGGTTGAGGTTATGATGTTAAATTCATAACTTATGACTTTAATCTTGCATGTTACTTTCAAACCATCTGGGCTACAAGTTCAATCACATATAATACTGGAGCAATTATTGTTTATACCTGCAGACAACAATGCTTTGTGTGACCAACTTGGTAATAATCAGGGTTGCCACAGACAAGACTCTAGAAAAGTTAAAGAACTCCAAGTCATCATCTAAGTGGAAATTATATCTTGGAATCTGCAATCTACCCAACAGATCAATGGAAATGTAAAAACACTGATGAAATCCCTGTGCTTGTATTTTTACACACTGACAACAGCAGCTGATGATGCATACTGATGTGAAATATTCTTACTACAAAAGCCTTAGAATCTGCATCATCAGTGGTAAACACATGCACATACAGACGAGCAGTAAATATCTGACAATGCCCGAAGACTGCTTCACCCAGCAGCTGCTGAGGAAGGGAGATGAGAGCACAACAACACAAAACACACTCACCTGGTGAATTTCTGAAGTCTCCACGTGGGCTCAGGAACAAACATAGGGATGTTCCGTGTATGTCTAGGAAAGAAAGACAGTTTGATGAAATATGTCTGTGCTTTGGCAAAAAAAACAAAAACACAGCAGACCGGCACAGTTGAATTTAAATTGTCAAATTTAAATTCAACTGCCTAAATGTAAACATGCTACTCATATTTTCAAATAAACACAAAGCAAAATCTTACCAAGTACTGCAAGTTATACATATCACTGGTGTCTTATGCTACTTCAAATGAAGAGTAAGTTGGTGATACTGACTGTCCAGGTGTGAAAGGGACGTGTGTTGCTCCATAGCCTCGGACCACGTCATTCCCAAACACATCTGGACCATACACACTCACCACGAGCTGAGGCCCTAAAACAAGAATCATTTTTCACATTTACACTTACTGCATCATGTTAAAGTTGGAACGAGGTGGATGTAATACTCACATCCATAGGGACTTGTGCTCTTAAATGTCACTTCCAGGGGAAAGTTCCATATCAGTTTGTGAGGAGACTGGTGACCTTTGCTGGTGATTTGAGTGATGCCCTCCTCCAACCCCTGCAAAGAGGCAGACATGAAAATAAAACACAAATCATACATAAAATAACCACTCATTGCGCGAAAACAAACACTACCGACAAGAACATGGTTCGTAACTCACCGTGGTGGGAGTCCAGTCGTGACCGTAGACAAAACAATATTTACAATATAAGTTATCATACTCCGGAAACTGGAATGCAAGAAAAAGGCAAATTAACACCTGAACGTGCTGAACACAAATCCACATCGAGTAGTATTACAGTAATGCTAATGCTAGATCGGAAATACAACTCACGTTTGCCCCTTCAATTTGTCCGTTTACGGTGAGGAGAAACACCGCTGAGCTGCCGGTAGCCATTGTGGCTTTAAATATTAAAGTACATGCTAATAGCGTTTTATTTTGACCATTAATTCACTCCAGTTTAAAAAAAAATCCTGATACTACCCGATGCTACTTATTGTCGTTGCTACGGTGACGCTTGCTCCTCCCTATGGCAGCCTGCACGGTCCAATTTGAACCAAAACGCTTTAGTGAAGGACTCACAAAGGGCGTGTTGCAGTCCACAAGAGGGAGGCAGAAGACAACAAAATATCACGCAGGTCCATATCACGTGAAAAAACCAGGGGGCAGTGACCGGGGCTGTTCACTGAGGCCAATACGGGAGTAACTTTAAGTTGTAATACCACCACTTGGCCGCTGGGAAACCGTTCGTCCGGCTGAGTCTATGGTCTGGCTTCAAGAAGCCTTTTCCCCATAGAGATACATGTGATTCTATCTGAAAATACTAGTGAATACACTTTTTCCATGGGTCATCATGGTCTCAAACATCGTATTTGGACCCTCTAATAAGTAATGTGGTGGTCCATCTTTTACTTTTTGCTCAGTTGTTAAGATATTACAGCAAATAATCCAATAAATCACTGCTGTGCTGTGGTTTGATTGACTTGTCGCTATGGTAACAGCTGAGTAGTGAAGTCGGACCAATTTAGATCTTCGTATCTTCTATTTAATTAATATGGGCATAGTTACACATGAGATGCACTCGACAGCTCCTCTGGGTGTTTACACCAACAACACCATAATGACTTTGTTTGACACTGCATGGTGAAGTTTTACTGCATCAGTAAACTAGCAGCTAATATTTGCTTCCCACGAGTCCCCTGGCATGAACGCTTCGTTAGCCCTGTGGCTCCTCATCCAAATATGGTTACATCCTGTTTTTGGCTCCAAGATGCCGTCCAGGAAGTGACAACTCGATTGGCCTCCAAACGGCCCTCCACAAACAAATAGCTGTCGTCATGGTCACTTTGTCCACATATATATACAGACCATGGAAAAAACGTTGGTCACCTGTACCAGGAATAGGGGGCTTAACATCAAAAGCATTGGATCGTTCCTCAGCGTTCAAGAAATCATGTGGTATTTGTCAGAAAACAGGGTCTTCTGTTGAAGTTGCCACAGAGTTGTTTGGAAGAGGTTATGAGAGAATACACCCGATAAGGAGTTCTGTATATTTATCAAGGATGTTATTTATGTTTTGTGGAACCAATTGCAAAATGGTTAAGTATCACACCAGTGACTAAAAATGATTGTATTCTGAGTGTAATTACTGTATATAGTCCAGCCTGTGGTAGATTTTTGACTCAGAATTGATCAAAGTATCCAGAAAATGAAGATGAATGTAAATTAAGAAAAAAAAACAGGAATATATAATTTGAAAAAATGAACAGAAATGAACAGAAATGAGCTAAATTAATAGAAATGAACAAAATAATCAAGAAAAGGAGCAAAAATGCACAAAAAACTCAGTAAATGAATACAAATGAATAAAATGAACACAAAAATGAACAGAATTATCCATGAAATGTACAAAATGTTTCAGAAATCAATAAGATAATAAACAAAATGAAAAAAATAATAACAGAATAGTCCACAAAATAATCAAAAATTAATAAAAATTAATGTTGTCCAGATAATACACAAAAATAAACAAAACAATTAATAAATGAATAAAGTAGGTGAGAAAATCATGCAAAATTAGCAAAATATCCAAAAGATGTGTCAAACTGAACTAACTATTTACGAAAATTGAACCTAACAGGAACCAACCTACACTGGATAAAGTAACCACTGATCTTAAGATGCCAGTCAGTGATCAAATGAGTATATATTTGGTATTACTGATCATACATAGTTCAGTGGACAAATTACTTTACAGATGCAGTAATTATCAGACATCTGACAACACTATGGTACACAGGGAAAAATCCTTTCTGTGAGTCATGTCAGTACTACTGCAGTTGAAATATTACCAAAGAGTGATTCTACTTTCTGTTTTCTAGGTTTATTAGCTGAAAATGGAAAATACCAAACATTTTCCATCAAAATATGAACACATGGTCTTTGTATGAAACCCACTCTGACTGTTTGTTTCCATCTATAATCAGAGCATGGAATCACAAAATGCAAACAGATTATATTGAGAAATATCCTAAAGGACCGTACTGCTTCTAGGAGAATGGAACATATAGAAATTTAGGCTCAAAATAACATATACTTTGGGTTAGTTATGACGCTACGTACGCATTCATTATCTGCCTTTGTTCACATACTTAGATTGGTTTTACTTTTAGTGTGAAAATCAACAGTTCCTATCAGCTCTGTCACACACACCAAACACAGACTATAATTTCCCCCCCCCGTCTCGCTCCCTGTGAGCCCACACCACCACCTCCTTATCAGTCAGTCTGTCTGAGAGGCTGCGGTCTGTCCTGCTGTCTGACAGCTTTGGGCCCCCTGAGTCTCTGACCTTTATTGCTGCCTAAACTGCAGCTCACCCTCTACCCAGAATCCGTTTTACTTCGATGTGTGTGTGGTCTGCTAAAGGCTTGTAACTTCCTGTTCCTCACATAATCCTGCCCCTTCATGCTCCCCGCTTTCTCCATTATGAATTTGTGGAAGCTCTGATTGTCATTAGTAAACAGGCCACTCAGTCTGCATCAGAAATCAACCATCCCGCCTGTGTCATGGACTTAAAACTAAATGTCTTTTTGGCACTGTGTCTTAATACTCAATAGTCTAGACTTCATATACTTATGTCATCTTAGATTTAGAGTACTGTATTAGGGTATTTCTCGCCATAATCTGGATTTGCACAGTAGTTGTAGTGGCACTGATAAAGCTGTTGAGTCTGTACCCACCCTTCCTCCACACAAAGCAACTGATATTAACCCTCGTGTGGTATTTGGGTCAAATTGACCCTCTGTCATATATCTGTAAAAAGAAAATGTGTCGTGGGGAAAAAAAGGAACAAAATAATCACCAAAATGAACAAAATAGTTAAAAATGAAAACAATGAACAACATTGAACAAAAAAAAATCTTCATATTGAACAAAATAATTAAGAAAATGAGCAAAATAATTCAGAAAATGAAACAAAATAAACATCAATATCAATCAAATTGCACAAAAAGAAGCAAAACTATCCACGAAATGAACAAAGAACAACAAGTTGAACAAAAATAACCAAGAAAATGAACAAATGTGACAAAAAATGAACAAATGTGAAAGAAAAATGAACAAATGTGAAGGAAAAATGAACAAATGTGAAGAGAAAATGAACAAATGTGAAGGAAAAATGAACAAATGCGAAGGAAAAATGAACAAATGTAAAGGAAAAATGAACAATTGTCCTGCAAAACCAACAAAACAAGCAACAAAATAAGCCAAAAAATAAGTTAAAAGAAAAAAAATCAAGTAAACGAGTAAAAAAAAAAAAGCTGATATGAATATCTTCTGTGCTATAAAGTTACTCATTACCTCAAGTACTTTATTTATGAGTACTTCTACTTCCTTTTACTCAAGAACTGATTCTACTCCCTGGTGTTTCCACATGACACAGCTTCTCCTCATAAATATATGAAAAATAAGGGTCAATTTGACCTGAAAACCAGACGAGGGTTAAACAGCACATTAAAAAGGGAAGAAATAGCAGAAAGCAACTATTAATTCAAAGGATCTGTGACTGGAAAACCAAACCAAAGCTGTCATCAAAGCGAAATTTTTACAAATTTGGTGAGTTATTTTGTTCATTTTTATTCTATTTTCAGATTCAGTGTAGGGGTGATTTTTTTAAACTTCATTTTTACTATTTGGTTTATTTCTACTCATTTGTTTTAATTCTGCTCAGGATGGTGTTCTTTGACTTGGAAGCTTTTTGCTAAACAAAAGCCACATCGCTGTTTCCAACAACGCTCCATTTTTGTCTTGTCCAAAGATAGAATTGAGCACCAACAACTCAGATTTTTGTCCGTGTGATACTTTGGAAAAGCTGTGACTTTTCATGGGCCTGGGTTGGAGGAGTGAATTCTCTAGGTTGACATCCTGGGAGACCACCCACCTTGTGCAACACCTGCTGGAAGTCTGCGTTGAGATTTTAGTCCCAGTTTCACTGAAATTCTTGACAATAGCCTTATAGTGGTGATGTGTGGTAAAACTGAATGTATTTGAGACTTTTATTCCTGTATGAGTACCTTCGTTCTTCTTTTGGATGTGGTTACAGTATATTTTGCATGACAGTGTTGTATTGTTTAATATTCAATAAAGATTGTTTTTTTAAAACATAAAAGTGAGTGGCATTTTGGATTAAGGAACTGTGCACCAAGATCCTAGATGAAAACATCAGTCTGCTGTAAAACTTTGCTTTTTGCAGCTTTGGGCTGACTATGGAGACAATAAAAAGCAAATTATAATATTGGAAAACACTGTGAGACTGTGTTCTAAAATTGCAGGTACTAATCTCAATGACATTGCCCCTCTCCTTTCTGACAGTACTCATACTCAGTATATGCCATACCTAGATGCAAGTCAAATAGATTGAAGACGCTTTTTGTGGCAGCTATGATCTGCCTTTTGAACAGTGTCATGTGACTCTTACATTGGGTGTGTTTGTGGATGTGCTGTATGTTTGCATGATAAGTATTTGCCGTTTTGTGTATAGTCATTGCTTGCGACCCTCAAATTCCTCCTAGGGAATAATAAAGTTTTCCTTTGACCATTAAAACAGTTCCCTGACAATGATGTAAATGATCTTGTGGAGTCCAGACTTAAATCCGGTCGACAGAGTGACAGACCTTAAAACCTGTGTGGGGGCATGGAACCCTTCTATCCAGAGACTTCAATCCCTTTGCAGATGACTGACTTAAAAATTCATGCAGAAATAATTTAGAGGCTGTGATCATGAACAAAGGCTTTGCAACTGATTTCCAAGCAAGGGCATGAATAATTCTAGACATACCTATTTTGTATATTTTTCAAATGATCTACCTAAAATGGCTCTGTGAAACGTCTTTTGCTGTTGTTCTTTCCAGCCAACTGCACCCTTTGCATGTCTCGTCAATCAAAAGATATTCGTCACAAAAATGATTCACAGTAATAAAAAAACTGAGGGTTTGAATAATATTGGTCTTAATTATATGTATACGGGGATGTAAAGAATATGGGAGAATATAAAGGCAGCAACCTCTACAATCCAAAGAGCCTTTTTAGACTGAAAATGTAAATAAATAAATAGTGTCTAGAGCCACAGAAAATATTTGAACCCATTGTGAATGACATGACATATGATTCACATTTTAGCTGGCAATGTGTTTAAAATGTACCTAATATTATTATTTTTATTTTGGTTATTTGCATTGATTTTGTTTAGCCACTGGGGAGGGGGGGTCACACAGGTGGTACACCACTGGAATAGGGCATTATTTATTTATTTTTTTTCCCAAATTAAAAAAATGTGGCCAGACAGAAAGTTTAGGCGCTATCTTATTCACCTGTAGATATAGTTAAGCCTAAATGACACAGATCTTTAACAAACAATGGACAGAAGCCATTACCCATAAGTTCAAAATGACTACAAAACCATATCTACCATCAAATTCCAAGAGAATCCATACGTTCTTTTCATGTTACTGTTGCTTTTTCTATTCCATTGTCCTCTGTGCAGAAACTTTTAGATCCCATTGAATAGTATTGATCTGTTTTGCCTGTTTGGACACTGTTCTGTTGAGTTACCGCTGTAATCTGGGGACTTTGGATTTGGTAAGATTTATAGACAATGCCTGGCAGTGGAGATTGAGGATGCTTCATCTGATAGAATGGGACACATTTTAGGAGCTGGGATGGGAAGTAATATTTTGACCAAAAACTCAGGTTGCAAGATTAAAGTCATAAATATCTGACAAGAAAAATAAGTAGGTTAACAGCAAAAAAACTAAAGAACTGGCACAAAAATGTTAGAAGTCCAACAGGATACATGTGTTCCAAAAAGATGTCAGATGAGGCAACTTAAAGAAACTTAACTAGAAGCTGAAAATAATTACACTATCTGAGATTTTCTTGAAAGATTACCAGCATCAGACACTTTTTCCAGCCTAAATTGCTTGTAATATACTCCCAGAGGTCTGTAATACTCAACTACATTTACTCCTTCACATGTACTTTTTGCTCTTACTCAGTTACATATGTGATGGAAGAAAACTCAGTCACATTATGCTCCATGTCAGTGAGTAGGAATAAAAAAAAGTTCACATTAAATATACTGTGTTGTATGTATGTATGTATATATACAGTATATACATACATTTGTATGTGTTAACAAGTACAAATGAAGAAACCAAGCAATGACATGAGCAAAAATGAAGAAAATAGTAAAGTAAGAGTAAATTAAAAATAATGAACAATATAATCTGGGATTTGAACAACAGTTAACAAAGAATGCAACAATATGAGCAAAAATGATCAAAATAATCAAAAACTTTAACAAA
>JAQQAE010002970.1:0-21138 GCA_029823295.1 Pseudamia nigra | reverse complement strand
TCAATAACAACTGAGTCATGTAGTCTTCATGCTCAGCCCACTCCTCTTCCTGGTCTTCAGGTGCTTCAGTCTCCTCGGCTACAAAACATATCTTGGCCTCAAAATAACCAAGTCAAGCCGGAGTCAGAATGTGACTTCATATCCACAATACATTTTTGATGATATCCCAGCAACCAACGGGGCAACAGAACTCATCCTAGCCACAAAACAACTGGAAAATTATTTGATATCATCTGGTTGAAGTAAAAAAATGAGGTCATACAATGACTTCAGATGTGGATCATTCAAAATGATTACTGTGTGTCGGTGTGCATACAGGCAGGGTATGCATCAGCACACAGATGCTTTTTTCTAGTTTACATTTTAGATTTGTCCAAAGGCAGCCACATTTAGCCTTGATGACATTCTCTCATCATATTCACAGGGTCGTCACCTGCCTTGTCAAAAAGTTCATATCTTGTCTTCTTAATGTGCCATCAGTTTTCTTGTGCAGCAGAAGTATGGGTACAGAGTGAGTGTCCTATTAGTGCTACTACAAGTACTGTACAAACCCTCACTCAGTTAAGTAAAAACAAAACCCTGTAGATAATTACTTTAAAAACTGAAGGTCTGTCAAACTGAAAAATCTGACTGAATGTGTCTCCACTTTCAGTCGCTACAACCATCAAGTGCTACATGACATATTGTTAATTTGCAGTTTCTCAGTCTGGTACTTATAATAAACTTCACCTCTACAGTAGAGGTACCTCTTTTTTTTCTTGGGACAGTCCTTGCAAGAGTCAGTTTCACCATAGCATAAGCACAGAATGACACAAAGGCAGTCTAAATACGTTTGAATTTACAATGTCATGTTAGCAATGCATACTACTTGACATGGCTTTTATTTATCTTGCTTGTACTAATAATAGGAATAAGGAAACAGCTGGGCCATGCGGCTGCAACACTGAGCAATTAGGTTAACAAGCAATTAAGAGCAGTCAGGGACAGTGAGGGCAGAGGAAAGGTCAGTTTTCTGACTGCCTGGATCATAATGGCCTTTGTGGCTAATTTATTGTGGACCTTTAGGGATAAACAACAGCAACTGGACCTTATTGAGCCTCTGTTTTTGTTTGTTTGTTTGTTTGTTTTTGAATAGGGGTCGGTGTAGGTAAGAAGCACATACGGACTGAAAATTTAAACTCTGAACCGTTTGGATCCATACAGCTGATGAGTATTCATTTTGAGTTCTGACACAACTGGAGCACAGCAGGTTTAGCACCGGTTGGAGATGAGACGATAAATCTGAGCTGATAGGACATTTTATCTCTGCGGAATTGGCAGAAGTTACAGCTGATAGCGGAAATGGCTTCTCAACTGGAATTACTGATGTTGAACAAAAATAAAAGTAAAAAAACCAATGGTGCCACCTTTATAATCGGTTTGATGTTCACATCTATGACTTTCAGGTTAATAGTCATGTCAAAAGATATCCATTTTATAAAATTGCCAATAATAGGTCATTTCCAGCAAATCTGAAGTGTTATGTTCGATCTCTGTCTCTTGCGTACACAGCTCAGTGTAAATGAGGAAACCACTCAAGTCCAAGGTTCTCCAAATGACTGTTTTAATAGTGTGAGTAGAGGAACAGGATGCATTATAAACGCGCCAAGTCCCATAGAACAGAGACTTCACTCTGCTCAGTGTCACAAGCAGAGGTTGGGTTTTTTATTTTCTTTTCTGTCATTAGATCACCCACATGGATGTCGACCTTTGAACTCTACTCATTTGTGCACTGATGGCAGTGCAATTCCAAATATGGCTGCAATTAAGTTAATTGCACAGCCTTAATTTGTGCCAATTTACAAAGCAAGTGATAGTTATTGATGAGTTATTCTTCACCTAAACAGGCACGACTGAAAGGAATATCCCATTTGCCTTTGACATGCCACTAAATAGAAAAAAAAGAAAAAAAAAACAACTAATAGTCATTTAAAATATTTTATAAAGCAGCCGAAAGGAGAAGAAGATAAGGCATATGGTTAAAATATTACTGTCTATTCATTTTTTTGTTGACATTGATAGTGCAGCTCTCCTCATGGAAAGCAGGTCTTGCCAAATTAGCATGTTTCCATCCCCACCCTCCTGATGGCGGCTGAGCGTTTGCACTAACAGCCCCGGTTTATGGCTAGTGTTACAGCACCGCCGCGACAATAAAACAGGTTTCTATTGCAGCTCAAGTATAAAGTCTCTCAACCAAGATAGATGGGGATATTCTTTTTGCCTCCAGATATGAAACTACAGTGTGCACTTAGTTTGCCATCTGTCTCCACGCACAGACCTATGCGGAACCGTCAAAACCAGCGTCTCTGAGGCTTTTCTCTTCTTGTGTCACTATTTCTGTCCTTTTTTAGTTGTTGTTTTGCACAGCACGTGTACACACAAATGCACTGATTCCAATGTAGTGATTTACTTCCTCCTGACTTGGATTAAATGGGCAGTACCATTTCTTTTTTGTTTTCTCTTGCTCCAATCTCTCCATCCCTTATTGCTCTCTCCCTCTCATTTTCTTAAACTGCAAAATTGCTGTTCTGCGGTTGGGAGCCAGCTTCGATTATCTACGCCAAATTCCCTGATAAAGAACTGTGTTTCTGGGCCTATTCATGCACTTAAAGCCCCTCTAAATGGCTTTAGCTGCAGGGTCCCCTCTTTGGAGACTGTGCACACATACACACACACGCACACAGTACTTCGATGCAGCGATTTTCAACACTCATCATGGGAATGATCCAACTGCAGAGTAATTGCTCTTTTTAAGGTTTGTCAGCACATACAAATATTTCTCTCTCACACACATATTCACATACGCTCTCACATGCCCTCCAGCTTCAGCGCCTGTTGAAATGCATTTACCCCTACTGGCCAATTAGTGTGGTGCAAACCTTAATATACCGTAATTGTCTGCAAGAGGAAACGGTTTTATATATCTGTATAAAAGATATCTTGAGGATAGTGATATTATGAGTCATTTCCTCAACCAGCTTTAACTGACCCATGTTAATGCTCAGGAAGTAGCACAGAGCCAACTGGACAGACATTATCGTAAAAAATGTTCAAGAGACGAGGGTGACATGATCAACAGGTTCTCTACCGAAACAGAAACATGAATCAAAAATGGAGAGCCTTATTAAACAAAGGATGATTTTTAAAAAATTATATGGCAACAGCGCAGCATTTTCAGTGATGCAAGTTATTCTCTTGTCTCTCTGAAATAGAAATAAACTTAAGTTTTTGTTTTTGTTTATGTATATCCATGCCAGAGTGTGAGTGGGGGATTCAGTTGGTTGCAGCTTTGGCAGCAAATTTCACTAAATATTACACACTATGCTAAGGTTTAACATGGACGAGCTGAAACAAGCAGCTCAAAGCACAGACACGTGTGGGATAGTGAATTCTTCAGTCATATTTAGCACTGAAGTCGCTTATTGTAGCACTATGTCCACCTTGCACAGCTGCAGCCACAAGAAAAAACAAAAACTCCTTACGGAATTCTTGTTTGTTTGTTTTGTTCATTCTGGATATTAACTGTGATCCACACGCTAATGTACTTTAACACTAGATGTCACCTACTATTAATAACTATAAAATGGAGAAAGGAGAAGTCTTCTCAAAACTACCGTAGAAACACTGCAGCACAGGGCTCACTTTATGTTAATGAAAACACAAGTCTCTTTTTCATGTGACTTCACTGTAATGAAACCAAATTATGAAAATTATATTCAATTTCTGCAACAGATACTCAACAGTTACTTAAAAAAAATCATATTTCATGCTTTTGCATTGCTTAGATTAATACAACACAATTTTTATAATAAATATTGATGACTATCCTAAGATAGTAGTTATTTTGTTTTCTGTCACTTTTACCTTGTGTTCACTACATTCAATTTGTATTGATATAAAGGCAGTGGGAATGAAATAATAAAAATGCAAGAAACAATGAAAAAATACACAAGTTAAAGAGGTATTCCAGATTTTTTAGTATTGTTTGTAGACTTGAATATAATAATGGTTAAAACCAGAGCTGTGGTGCCTAAGGTATCTTGACTTTTCCACATAGTAAACATACCAGACTAAAAAGACTCCCCTCCCATGATGCAATGCAGTAGTTTCTTATAGAGTGGTTTTAACAGAGCCTTCCAGCTTGGTAAAAGTCCAAGCTTTTAAAAGTCTCTGCTTCCAGTTTATAAAACCTATAATTACTTTGCAAGGTTTTGCTTTCCTTTTGGAAATTGCCACAGTTCCCTGGACGGCCACAAACATGGACGTTTTTCAAGTGACAAGTTTTTGTGGAATCATTTCCTGGCTGAAACGTTCATTTCTCCCTGCAGGTGTCAGGTGATTGGCAGGAAGTGTGACATGATAGAGTCCAGATCTGAAACCACTCAACGGCCACAGGGAAATAAAGATCAAAAAGCTGACTTTAAAGCAAACCGAATGCCTCATTTGCGTTTATTACTTCGTTTTATCTGGAAACACTGACAAATTCCTGCTATGATTTGCTGTTTCTGGTGATTACAGGAACATGGTTTACAATCTCGTTCTGTCCCACCTTCCTTACTGTCGTTTTCTTCCCCTCCAGTGAAGCAACTGCCCTTTGGTTCTTCTTGAACATGTTTAGGCACCACTGCCTTCATGGGAAATAGGTGCTACAGACTTGATTATATTTTGCTTGGGGCACCCTTAGATAAATACAGTGGTAAAGTTGGTCATTGGGGTTTTAATCAGCTGGTGGCCCTTTGAAATGACTTGGCTTGGTAGAATCATTAGCCTCCCCAGACCGACCTGGCACTGACGGAGGGCACAACGTGAACGCTGAGCCGTTGTCAAACGAAACCCACATGGGGGTGTTTCTGTCGTTATTGCTGCTCTCTACAGGAGCAACCTTTAATTCCCTTTTACTGACAGCTCATCATTTTTGTCTATTAGTGCACTCTGCAGCTTATTAAAGGAAATTGCCTAAAATTCAACTAATTTATAGGCTTCATAACATTTTGTACACACACTGAATTGTTTCCCTGTGTACTGCCGTGCACACATATCTACTCGTTACTGTGTCTTATGTACCACAGCAAGAACCGTGAGAATATTCTTAAATAGTCTCACTTCAATTTGTCAATCTGCCAATGGGGTAAATTTGGCTTTACCAGATTTCTAACAGAACATAACGTGGCTTAAAACTAAACATCTACATTTACCACAGGCTGAGGAAACTCAAGAGTGTCAAAAGTGTGGACACACCTTTCCTTCACTGATTAAAAAAAATAATTTTTAACATTGTAGCTGTAATAAAGTTTCCAAACTGTGAAAGAACATGAAGTTATGTAGTAAAACATGTTTAATAAACAACCCAAAACATGTTTTATATTTTGAACTGCCGAAAGTAGCCACATTAAGGTTAAAAGCTTTGCACACTGGTGCATTAGATGACTGGTGCAGAAGAAAGGTGGAGAGAGTCATTAGTCCTATTAGTGCTACTGTAACTACTGGGGAAATCTATGTAGTGGCAACAGTTAAGGAAAGAGAGAAAACAGCCCATCATTACTTTAAGGAAAAAAACGTCAGTCCAATAATTCAAAAGAAGTTTGATTGACTTCTTTTCACTTTGTTTAGCTGAGTGAAGGAAATGGCACAAATTAACAATTGGCAGGACACACGTGTCGATCCGAAACCACTGTACATGCAGTCTAAGAATTGCCTTGTTTAGCCTTTCTCTGACAGTCTTTTTATGTTTTTAACTTATCTTTAATTCCGTGTGAAAACAGACAAGAATATACTGACTGAATACACCAACGCTTTCACGCACACACTGAAAATAGAAATGGTCAAGCTCCACATTTCGTTGTAACATTTAAAGAGGTTACAATAATTGCTGCAGCCCGTCATGATGAGAGCCTTTGGGCTGTGAAATATCACAGCAAGAGTGAAAAATGAGCCAAATAGTGGTGACTTTTTGTTAAGTGTCGTCTCCATCAGCCACGCTGGCAGGTCACCGACCATCGATTGAAGACCCTTTATTAATGCTTCAAACTGAAGCCGCGCAGTGAAATTGTACAGTGGGTGAGTGAGGAAGACTGCGATTTCTTTTTAGCTCCCATTCTGCAAGAGACTTTATGACTTTTGACCTTATCGTGGGGGTAGAGTAAGAAAAAGAAGATCTGACTCCAGGGATCATTGTTGTTGTTTTGATATTTAAGAGCAGCTGTCTGAAGAACTTTGTTGTTATGAAAGTTGGACTGACACCCACACTCATTACAGTAAATCATAGTCATTTTAGTCCAACATGTCAACTGCCTGCTGGTATGCTACTTTAAATTATTTCATTTTACAGCATCAACAACCAACACATCACAGTTCTTTCACACCCACAATCTGGAAAACACAGTGAAGTTATTTGCGGGTAGGTTTATGTATTTATGTACTCTCACTACAGCGATAGTTCTGCTCCTTTCCTAATCCTCTCTTCAAAGCCGTCACGTGTTCACTGGAAGATTTCTTTAGTAAATCCTACTTTAACTGCATTCGTTTGTCATCTGGCTATATGATCAAATGCTGAGAGGAACATACGAGAAGATAAACACACATTAAAACACACACACACTCGCCCCGTACAGCAGATAATACAACTGCTCTTTCTGCTGCCTACATGCAGATGCCAAGCTTACAGAGGAGGAATATCACACTTGATTAAATGCCACCACTTGAATCAGGCACTTGCACACCTACACGGGCCTACACACACATCTGCACATATAAAGACATATGCATAGCTTCGGGCAAGAGCAGGCATCCAAACACACAAAGCTCTTCATCTACATCTATATGTGTGTGTGCGTGTGGCTGTAGATGTCAGCGTGTGTGTCGATGCCAGGACGTCTGCAAATGCTCATTTGTGTCATCTATCCGTATGTCTCTCCTCTGATGTGACCTTTACACACAGATATTTTCTTCCCTCCCTGCCAGCAACACTGCTAACACAATTACACTGGGCTAATGAACAGAGGCCCCTGATAAAGTGGTATACACACCCACACACATACACACACACACACACACACACGTTCCTTCTGTGCATATCAATCTCCTTGTAAAGGCTACATTTGCATCTTTAATATAAATGAAAGTGCTTATTAAACTGAACACAGCAGTTCAGATCAGATGGAGGAAGAGCTTGTCTAAATCCAGAGTGTTTAACCCATCATGCTCCTTCTCTCCGATTAAACTCCACCATCTTTTCTTCTCTTTCGTCTGCCAACAAAGGGGTCGGATGACTAAACTACAGTACTTTGCTCAGAAAGGCTCTGTTCCTTCTTAACCTTCACCAGGTCTCCTGCTGCCCATGTTGCAGTATGGGTTGATTTCAGGCATGTTCAATGACAGAAAATAGCTGTTTCCTTCCATATGAGGTCCAATGGTGAATTCCAGTTGTACTCAGAAGTCAGAATATCTGAGTTCCTAGTCGGAAAGTTCAACTGGAACGCCTCCTCAAGTCGGAATTCCAATGAAAGTCATTGCAACCCCACCAACCCCAGCTTAAAATTCAATATGGCTCCCACTGGAAAAGACTGAATGAATGCAGCTACTTTAATGTGTGTTTGTTTCATATTACCTCAGACACACATATAGTACTGTTCATTTTGTATCCATTGCATATTACAACGCTGTTTGTATGTGTAAAATGTCACGTACATATGTTATCCCGTACAATGCACATGTTTGGAAGTTGTTTATGCACCAAATGCGCCAGCTTTCCAGTATGCATCCATGTTTTTGCAACTTTGCAGCTGAAATGCCATCAGCCATTCGTGCCATTCCTAATTCCAACCTCTGAGTTCCAAAGTAAATGGAACGCACCATAACTTTTTTTGTTGCTCAATATATTGTCTTAGAAATTATTGCAATCAACAAAATTAACGGCATTAGCACCACATTTTAAAAATAGTTATTTTTGATAATTTAAAAAAAAAATGGAGCTGGTTTCAAAGTCAAACTCTGCATCGCACATTATTTTGGCTTTAAGTCAATCGAACAAGGAGAGACAATTAACTGAAAGTGCCCGTCACATGCATTTCCATGCTTTTTGATTCCTTCCTGTCAATCAAAGACACAGGAGACCAGAGCGACGCAGAGGAAGCTGCAGCACAACCAACAACACACTCTCAGTATAGTTTTTTCGCATTTACAGTAAATAAACACATCTTTCATTGATGCAATACACAGTATTGTGGTCAGGAAAAATATTGTAATATTTTCCTTGATTGTTTGATAGGTTGATTAATTGAATATCATATCAGACCTGATGATAGTTCTTCTGTAAAACTAAACCTAGAGCACTTCATGCTTCTCAGTGGTGGCGAGGATGTAGAATCCCTTATAACGCTCAGTCCTGCAGTGTAGTGATGGTAGTCCTCCGCTGCAGCTGCTCCTCTTTTGGCTCAGAATGAGGTGAAGAGGATGGTCCGGGTTGTCCATGATGTCCTCCACTTTCTTCTGTGTGCACCTGTCCAGCTAGTCCAGCCTCCCTCCAACCAGTCCAATCTCTTTAACCAGTGTGTGCAGGAGTGTTACAGTACGTACGTACGTCTGTCTGTCTGATGCTGATAAAGGACATGCAGCACCGTAGGACTGATGTCAAAGGACCTGAGCCGACATGCTCTCAAACTAACTGTCCAAGAGCATTCAATCGACAAAACAAACAAGTTTAATGAGCTGGCACTGGTAAGGTTTGATGTATTTTTAATGAATATTTGACAAAATAAGTAAAATCAGTTATCAGTTGTTGCTCAGTCAGCCAAAGCTTTAATCATAGTACTGTTCTTCGGTGCAAAGTTGCAGATTAAAAGCTGTTTCCTTGGCTTGTAAAGTTAGTTTTGGGGGCGAAAATGATGATTATAAAGATAATGAGGCCCGCATTGTATAATATTTCCACATCGAAGCACTATTCCCATCAGATAGTTTGTAATTATACTGCTGTGAGCAACCAAACCATATGCAGTGGTTGTCTCGTTGAGACCAAGAAACTCTTAACCTGAAACGATCCCAGTGTGACATTTTGATTAGACTCAACATCAGTATGAATAAATTTGTTTCATTAGTAGTAGCAACAGTATTTACTAAATACTCTCGAGGGCTTTTCCACTTTAATAAAGGTACAAATGTCCACAAAGGCTGGTTGCTAGGGTAGTTGCAGAGAGAGAAGCTTGGGTTCATAAGAGCCAAACGCTCCAAGCTGTGGAAACAACGCATTTTAATGTCTTGAATACTGAGTGTTTCTTTACAACTATAAAGTGTGTTTGAGCGTTTGAACCGTGATGGTGTGGGAGCGTCTCCAACAGGTTTATCAACTGGTTACTTCTCTTATGATCCCAACAGTAGGGACGACAGCTGTTATTGGAAACTATTCACCTGTGCTAATGATGTGACTAGATTTACTTTTTTTCAGTTAAACAAAAGGTTCACTGCATTAAAAAAAAATCCTACCAACACTACCAGTAAAAGTTTGGACACACTTTCTTCTTCAGTGTTTTCATTTTTAGTGTTTTCAGCACTGTACATGAACACTGAATACAGTGAAAAAACAGATATGGAATTATATAACAAACAAGAACGTGCTTAACAATGGAGAACATTGTTAAAAGGCACAAGGAGTGGTTTGAAAATCACAGACACGCCTTGCCAAGAGTTAATATGGGCAATTTTTTGTTGTCTTGACGTGCTTTAGACCATTATTTGTCTTGTGCAGAGTTTATAGCCCCATTAGTGCTATTAGAACTACTGTACAAATATATATTACAACAATCCATCATTACATTAAAAAATGAAGGTCAGTCAGTCCAGATAACATCAAGAGCTCTGAAGTGCAGTCACCAAAAGCATCAAATAGTATTATGAAACTGACCAAGAGAAGACCACGAGCTACATCTGCTGCAGGAGATACTTGGGATTTATTAAAATGGCCTCAGAAACCAGGGACAATACTCATGAGATACAGTTTTATCGTAGTGTTTGATGGTTTAGGAAGGTACAGATAGAGCTGTTGACTCCGTACCCACCCTTCCTCTACACGAGACAACTGATGAACACATTAAGAAGTCAAGAAACGGCAGAAATTCACTTTTCACATGGCATTTCTCACGAATCTGATGAGATCTGAGAGGATTTCAAAGTGCAAAACATGTTGTGCGTCACTATTTTGTTTACTTCATAATACCACATGTGACCTTGCTTTGTTATTGTAAAACTGTCATCTGCTACATGTGCAATTAGAGGGTTTTTTTCTATGTGATCATAATTTTGCTCACTTCTGAGATCTATTCTGATGATTAGGGAGCGCTTAACACGAGCGCACCTTGATGTCAAGTAAAATTCCTTGTTTGTGTAAAAGCATGCTTGGCAGTAAAGTTCATTCTGATTCTGATTCTGATGATTCTGATTACAGTTTGGATGTTTTCGGTGTTAACAATGTTCAACACTGTTAAAAATAAAAAATAAAAAAAAAAGAAAAACTACTGAATGAGATGTTGTGTTCCAATTTTGACTGGTTACATTTTCTTAAAACATTATTTTTTTTCTCTATTTTTGGTGTAATCACCTCTTCATAAGTTTTGTTCATAAGGTGCATGAACTACTTTTCATTTAACATTTGCATGAGTTCTGTGTAACATAACCTCCTCAGCAGAGGAGGTTATGTTTGTGTCTGTGTTTATTTCTCTGTTTGTTAGTTCACAACATAATTCAAAAAGTTATGAATGTACACTACCAGTCAAAAGTTTGGGCTCACCCCAGATTTTTTAATACAGCTATATATTTCAACAAATTCACCTGAGCCATTTACGTGCTTGTGAACTGCTTGGAGTGCATTGCCAAGCACATAATTTGACTCATTATTGCTTACGATGCCCAGAATTTGTTCAACAGTAAAACAAGGATTTTTTGATGAAGCCAGAGTTGGGATTTATTTTGACAAAAGTTGGTGTTATCATTGTTAAATTGAAATATTAATAAATCCTATAAGTACAGTACCTAAAAATATTGTTGTTTCTTATTTCATTGCATAAGTTGGTGTTATTGTTAAATTTAAATCTTATAAGTACCTATATAAATATTGTTGTTTCTTATTTCTTTGCATAAAAAATGGCCAGTGTGACATATATATAAAAAAATCTGGGTTGGCCCCCAATTTTTGACTGATAGTGTATTTGGATGAAATTTTTAGGATCTGTCAGAAATGGCACAAGGACTAGTCAATTAGATAGTAAAAGTGATCTGGATCATCGCCGGGATCCAGAAGATTTTTAATTGTTTTTCATCGTAGTGAGACACTGAAATTCAACATTTGTCTTTGTAATTCCTCAATTAACACCCAGAAAATGCATCCAAAAAACACAAGGTAACACAATAATATAGATATAATGATCAAAAATGCTCATACTTACAGGGGCTGAAGATAAATACCAGCTGTGTGGTAGTAAATAAAGCTGAAACTTAAATGTAGTTCAAAGTCTACTGATTCAGATGTGTCTTCAGCATTTATAGTGCTAGAGCCAAAGGAAAAACAGCATTATGGAAATATTGTTTTTCATGAATAACTATTGAACTAATAATAAAATTCCATTAAAACTGACAATTTTATCAACTTTGTTGTCATTGTCGTATCCCACTCTGAAGAGAAACACAGCTACTTGGTGGAGTTCTGATCTCCGAGTGCCTTCAAATTCATGGTGTTTTTACAAGATCTAAAATTTATGGTTAATCCACAAAAGCTCTGTTGCGTTACATCACAGTAGACCTTTATTTGTATTGTTTGTACAAACAGCCAGCTATATTGCATACTGTTGCCTTTATCTTTCATAATAAAACGCAGCTGGATCAGATTAAGGGCTTCATTTATGCCTTTCTTTTTTACTGCCCACATCGCGTATTATGCAGCGTTTCATGAGCATTACATGCTTTTTATAATTACAGATTGATGTAATGTAATGCTTTTATCAAACCCTCTTTAAATGAGCAAATAACAATGGTTTCCATTCCATGTTAACGAGCCAGCAGTCTCATTTATCACTTTGGCTGACTCACAAGATAAATGTTGATGTAGCTGCATAAATCTAGAAATTAACAGCACCGGTCATTCTATTGATTACACAGAATAACTGTTCAAAGGGAGGGTATTTGATGTTTTAGTGGGCCATGTTCATGCTACAGAGTAAGTAACATGAGTTGCATCATAGTTGTCCTGCATCACTGTGAACAAGCCAAAGGCAAGTTGTCTGCTTTCTTGTGAAATTCTATGGCCGTATGTTGCAGGTAAATGTAAAAGTGGCATCATAAACTAATTCACATAGCTTTTTCACCCTGCCTGAAAATAGCCAATTGCATCTATCGAGTTAAAGTCACAGCCTACATGTCTCGTGTATGATCAGGGCCCACAGAGAACATCTCTAACTAACTCTGGCTTCCTGTCATTATGTATTCCAACTCAGTGGATGTCGACGTGATCCCTGAGGGAGATCCAGAGGTTCTGCAACAGAACAAAACCTGATTATCCCTTAATTTAATTCCACAGACATGTTTCCAGTTAGAAAACACATGACGTCTTTTCTTTTCACGTGTCACTCTTAACGCCACCATCTTCAAAATAACTGAAATATGGACGATGCACTGGAGTCAGCTTGAATCAACAACCTTTTTTCCTTAAGGGACAAAATCTTATCAAATGGAGGTCTGGAGCCTAATTTGTATTTATTCAGGGGGCTGTGACATGAAAACACTCACGTACCTCAGCTCTACTTTCACTGCTAATCAAATGTGGATTTAGATTTTTGACATGAGGTTATAGTCAAGGAGGAAGAGGGTGAATTCTTGAGGCGTCACACTGGCCTGATTGCGATTGGACGAGATCCTGGCTTGCAGAATCTGGTTCTGATTATCACATTTAAGAACTGACAGCATTCCGGGACTGCTGCAGGGTCACGGCCTCATAGGGGGGAGAGGTTTATTCACATTTGTTTCTCCTGTCTTTTACGTTGTATGAGAGGAATGCTAGAGGAAGACGATGGTTGTTTGTAGGTAGCGGTTACTTTTACAAACCCCTCCTCGAACTTGAGAAACTCATTGCGTGGTGCTACATTCCTTCTAGCCTCAGGGCTGCTGTTCTACTGCTGAACCTCAACTCTGGCCTCCCTGCGGGTACATGAAAATATCATTTCTCTACAAGGAGTGATAAGGAAGTACCTCATGGCACTAGTGCAGTCTAATGACAAGTGTGACAGGTAAACAAATGTCAGAACAAGCACTCAGTCTTGGTTCATGAGGAGTTCATGGTGCCTAAGTTCAACTTGGTTGTGCAAAATCAACTGCAAAAGAAACTTTTTTAGAGTAAATCAGCTAAAAACGAAATAACGAGGAGAATGACTGGGCATGTAACCCTTTCAATCATCCAGACTTATATCATCCAATAATCTCTTTGAGACCCAAACATTAAAAAGAAAAGTGTACATATACAGATGGGCATAAAATCTCTTTTGTTTACTGTAAATTAATATGTTTTACTCCATCCATCCAACTTCGACCGCTGATCCTGGGGGTCGGATCAGGGAAGCCCAGACATCCCCCTCCCCAGCTACTTCTGCAGCAAACATGGCCCCTCCAGCCTCTCAACCTTGCACAGCAGCTCAAGCTCCTTCTCCACCAGAGAGGTGACATTTCACATCCCCGGAGCCAGCTTCTGCAACCGAGGATCCACCGGGACCCAAACCTTCAGCCGCTGCACACATCACACTGCACCCGACCCCCACGGACCCTCCCGTGGGTAACGAGCCCATGAAATGATGTACTCTGTTGAAATATAACAGGATGTATCACAATAAAGATGAAATTTTTTTGATGTGTGCTCGCTTTTACAACACTATATCAAATGAAAAAAATGGCAGTAAGTTTGATAAAAGAATAATAACAAAAGTAATACAAATAGAGCAAGTGGTTAAAAAGAAGAAATTAGCCAAAAATGAAAAGAAAGACAATGAAGTGAACACAAATTAGTAAAAATAAACTGCATAATGTTTAAAATGACCAAAAATTAACAAAAACAAACAACTGAATCCACAAAATGAATTAAAAAATGGCAAAAATTGAACTAAATAATGAAGAAAAGGTGCTCCTCAACAATACCTTGGTGATAGGCTGCAAAAAATGATTTCCCATGTCTTGTTTGTAAATATTATTTCAAGATGCACAGTACATCTCATATAAAACAAATGAGAAAGTACCTTATTCTAATGGCTTTATGGCTGATAAGAGGCTTATTCATGTTTGTGATTTACATGATTTGAACATTAACAGACAACAGATTTCTATATTAACTTAACTGAGAACAAACACCTGACTGGGCCATAAAGCTACAAAGGAGACACTGGAATTCACCTCCACTCACACAGTAATAAAGATATAATGATATACAAACACAGAAATAGACACACACACTCACAAACATTCTTTCACCACATTTATGACTCTCACACACACAAATTTAATTTATCTCCTATATAGCAGCGGCGTATGGACTTTGCACAAACGAATCAGCCAGTCCCTCACACATTTTCCTTTTGAACACATCGCTGCCTGACATTTGTCTTGTTAACATCTTAACCCATGGCCTCCGGACTCGCTCTCTGGCTGCACGTTTTGTGAGGACTCCGAGGCCAGCCCGCAGCTTGCTGCATTTCTGTAACAACAGCTCTGGATACATTAATGTGGTGCTCTAGTTAACCTTAAAGCAGTATTTCAGCTGGGTGCTGCGCTGTGGGGTATATTTTTTGGCAGTCGACGCCCATGGGGGTTCATAAATTATCAGCTGCATATGTTTGCTGGTTCCGAGTGGTGATGGACTGGTACGTGTCGCCTTTCGCTGTTTTTCACGGTGTAACAACAGCACTTAAAGCCGGATTAAAGGATTTTTATTAGACTTATTGTTGCGATTTGACCTTTTTGAGCAAATCAAAATGAGGATAAATCATAGTGAGGGTGTTGGTGTTCAAGACTAAATAAAATATAAAAATAAAAGCATAGAATGTACCTTTTGTTTGAATATTTTATGGTTTCTTTCCTCTTTCGTGGTGGTAAATGTTATGTCTTTTAATTATAACATTTAAGAACATAATGGGGGTCAATATTTTTCACTATTTCATAGTTGATCACAAAGATCACAAAAAACTTGAGCCTTGTACATATTTCTCATTCATATCCAGTACCATCCACTACCAGCCAGAAGTTTGGACAAACCTCCATTAGTGTTTTTTCTTTAATTTTGTTATTTTCAACATTGTCCATGAATATATTTAAATTGTGAAAAAAAACACATAGAAGTACTGTACGTATTTTAAAAAAAAACAGTTACACAAACAAGTACGTTACATTTTTTAAATATATTTTACATTATCCAAAGTAGCCAAATTTAGCTTTGATGACTGCCACACACCTTCCCTCTTTTGTAGAGGCCAGAGACAATAGTCCTGTTCGTGCCACTACAACTACCATACAAACTTATATTATGGTGAAAATCACTTTGAGAACTGACAGTCATCATTGCACTAAAAAATGAAGGTAAATAGTTGGTTTCTGAAACGTTTCTGTCATTTCAGTGAACATATCTTCTGCAGCAGCGGTAGCTTTGGTCTTTGCTG
This sequence comes from Pseudamia nigra, assembly GCA_029823295.1. Taxonomy (NCBI): domain Eukaryota; kingdom Metazoa; phylum Chordata; class Actinopteri; order Kurtiformes; family Apogonidae; genus Pseudamia; species Pseudamia nigra. The sequence continues at coordinate 5,425 of JAQQAE010002970.1, read as the reverse complement.
GAACGGTCCACGTGAAAGCCAGTGTCGTCACTGCACTTGGGGGACGCCAAAAGTTCTTGAGATTTGGTGTTTTTTTTTATTTTAAACAGTGTACAGAACAGAGAAACATGAACAACAACAACAAAGTAAAATTAAAGAAAAAAAATTGAAAATTTTCAGAGGTAAAAAACACAAAAATCTTATATCCAAATACTTGTTCCAACATTTCACTTATCATTGACCAAAACACAGCTATTTTCGGGCAATTCCAAAAAAAACGTGTGTGGCTGATATTATCAGATCCACTTTCTCTCCAACATCCCTGACATTGCTTCAATTGTTTGTTTTATCTTTGGTGTGATAAAGAAGCGTACTAAGTTTTTCCAGGCAAATTCCCTCGATATCTGTGAACTGGTGGATGTGTGCTGAGTTGTACAAATGTTTTGCCAATCATCTTCTGAAATATTTGCGTTTAATTCTGTCTCCCATTTGGCTCTTATATGCTTAGTTGAAAAATTAACATGTAACATGATTTTTATCACCCTACTCATTTCCTTGGTGGGACCTGCCTGAATTTTCTTTCCATAGTAATCTCTTAACTGAAGATATCTGAAAAAGTCACAACTCTCCAAACCAGATTTTCCTTTTAAATTTTGAAAACTCTCCAGCTTCTGCTCGTTTTAGATAATAGGAAAAAAAAAGTGATAATGGACACTCTTTCCTCTTCACTTAACTGAGTATTTCTTGCCATACTGTGGCAAGAAATACTCACCAACAGTAGTTGTAGTAGCACTAATAGGGCTATTGACTCTGTACAAGATAGGAGATGGTGTACAGCACACTAAGAAGGTAAGAAATGGCATAAATTAAGACATCTGTGATTTGAAAACCATTCTTTGATGAGAGAATGGAATGCGTGTGCAGAGCTGTCATCAAAGTTAATTTTTGCTACTAAAATCTACAAAGATGTTCCGGGGTGTTTCAAACTTTTTTGTTTCTTGTTTGTGTTCTTTCACAGTTTGTATATCTTCCATTTTAATGTAAAATGTTGAAAGTAATAAAGGCAAAACCAGCCGAAACCTGTTTCAAGTCTGTCTAACACTGTGTATTTTTAACCCAAATCACACACTTATTCAACAAGAAAATAATCAACAGACTATTCAAAAATTAAAATAATTGTTAAACACAGTGTTGAAAGCATTTTTCCCATTTTGGTGAAATATGAAGGTCCAGGAGACTAAAGCGTTTTCTATTCTAATGTAATTATCTTGAACTACTGATCAAATGGACCAGATGTTAAAAACACCATCAGCAGTGCTATTGCTGACCAGTCAGCACAGTTCACGTCATGTGGAGACTATACTGGAAAATCAAAAACACAATATCAGTGTCTGTCACATCACCCCTCCACAGCCAGAGCCCTGCTGCTGAATAAATATTCAGTCAGACTGAGTTACAGCTCGAGTCCTCCTAATACCGCTGTTAAACCGTTTTCCTTCAGGCATGTGGAAGGGACACCCCTGGGCCTGGAGGTCACAGAGGGCGTGAGAGCACAGAAAGGCCCGGACTGGGAGAGGAAAAGACACAGAGACAGATAGAGACAGAGGGACCAGAGGTCTCTGTGGATCAGCTCTGAGGCAGCAACTCAATACTGTAAACATACTGTCATCCCTTAACCTGCGCGACCCGACCCCCAGAGGACGCTGGGAGATGAGTTTCAGAGAGGATCACGCAGTTATTATCAGTAAAGTCTATCTTGACATGTCTGAACTTGTTAAAAATCACCGGAATATAATGAAGTGTATAGGGTGACCTCACACTGTATTATCTCAGTCAGCCATCGCAAACCATCACCTCGACAAAAGATAAAGGGAGTTACTTACACTTGCTGATCCTTTACGTTCAACTATCCTGCCTGATCAGTTTTCTAAGAGGCACTTCATCCCATAAAACATTTAAATTAAACATTAAACGCTTGCTGATTTGGTATTTCGTCATATGTGTATCACATTTATATCATTTTTTAATATTAGACAACAATAGGTCAAGTTCATACAACATTTTAAATGATGGTTTATGAAGGAAACAAACTATTCAAGCAAACTTGGCCCTTTTTGAGCCACGTTATATTGTAATATTATGTAGTCATGACACAGTGCATTGTAACCTGATCAAATATCAGCCTTCAGTTAATTAAATTATATTTGACCTGATTCAGTCAATTGCATATCCATGTCTAAGTCACACTGTTATTGTGTCTTTTGCATACCTTGGTTGCACTAGCATTGTACTGTGGGGTTTTCTGCAATTCTATACTGTCTAAGTGTACGTCCTCAATTCCAAAAAAGTTAGGACGCTGTGTAAAATGTAAATAAAAACAGAATGCAATGATTTGAAAATCTCATAAACTCCTATTTTATTCCCAATAGAACAGGAACAACATATTGGATGTTGAAATTGAGATATTTAATAATAATAATAATAATAATAATAATAATAATAATAATGATGGATTGGATTGGATTCATAAACCTCATTTTTTTATCCCAACTACAAGGAAAAAGTTACAAACTTCGGCAAATTCACTCATGGGACCAGACAACGTCATAAATATGGATGAAATACTTTTGACGTTTGACCTGCCTCTAACTACGACTGTTAACAAGAAAGGTGAATCATCCGCCCAAATCATCCACCAATCATAATCAACGATTACGATTGGTGCTACACAAATAAAATTGAATTGAATGAAGTTTAGCTCGTACAAATGAAATAAACAAGTTTACAGCAGCATATTGGCTTCTGTGTACGGGAGAGCAAAACGCTAATGTGTTCCACCAATCAGCTTTCAGCAGAGAGTCCTGCCCCTCAAGAATTCCAGATAATCTAAAAGGTCCTACCTCCCCAGCAGGAATATTCTCCAGGGAAGTCTTGGGGTCCAGGTAAAGTTTTTTTACCCAGGTATTTGCGGTGGAGGCTTTTCAAAATTCCAGGTAAATGAGAAAAGTTCTTGCGCCGGAAAAGGGGCTTATTTCAGACAGCACCCCAGACGTCTGATGTCAGTGTAGAGAGGTTCCGTTTTGTTCAGCTTCCACATCTGCTCCATCAGTTCTTATTGCTGACAGTAGGAGGAACTGAATTTACTTAATACTGAATAAATTACCCGGTCTGTTTCTTCTGTAATATAAGTCACGTAAAACAGTGCACATGCAATGCATATACATATTAATCTCAGTTCAAGGTTAATCAGTGAATACATACACTCAGTATGTGGTCAACTTCATCCTTATCGTTTCTTAATTTCCATGTCGTGAATGAGCCAGGCGTACGAGGAGTGACCGTGCAGGCAGCCTCTGGCAGACATCGTCGAGCACATTCCACGTAGGCTAAGGACTGCTCTACTCTAACCCGTGGCCTTTTGCTGCATGTCATTCCCCATTCTGTTTCCCCATAGTTTCCTGTCTCACTCCACTTTCACTAAGAAAGACAAGAAGCTCAAAAACAAATCTTCAAAAATATCTATATTTTTTGACCAAGATCTGAGATCAGTCTCGTACATTGGTTTAAGCCATTACAACTAAAATTAACTCTCAGCAAATAAGCTGACATTTCACTGATGGCAGTGGGCGGTGTTCATCTGTTCAGTTACATTAAAGGTTGTTTCATAAATTTGTGTCATACTGCATGCAAAGATAAAGTCATGAAGGCCAATGCAACTTAAGGACAGTTCAATTTTAGGCTCAAAAGAAATTAATAATTACGTAAACAAAAAAACAAGAAAGAGCTATAGCATCTATACCAACTACCATTCAAAATATAATTTACACATTGGTATTGGGTAAGAATATTGCAGTTACTGTCTCCTTACTTTGTACTTTCCTTTCACCCTGAATTCTGGACAAGTCATGAATTTGGGAGAATAGCTGCACCTTACGAATGATGTAACATAACCGTAATTTGTGAAACTTACTTTAGACTATAACTTGCCCTGCGTGAGTCAGAATATCAGCTACACAAAGCCAATCATAACAATATGATTCACTACTACAAGCATAGGAAGTACTGATATACAGCAAACCCGATGGAATCATGGTCGAAGCATCACAGTCATCCTGGATGTGATGCCACACTGACTTGTGGAAATGGCAAGAAGAAAATCAGATATTAAATCCTCTATAATCCAGCTCCATCAAATATTTTCATGAAAAAAAAATCCTGATGCATTAGTTTAATTGTTAGGTCTTCTTGGCACAGAACAACTGGCCCTATTCCATTTTTGTGAGTATACATCTAATTCCTTTGCTTCATTCAAAAGGTTTTGAAAAAGTTTTTGGATGTTTTTCAGTCAATACATGATACACTTCTCACTTCCTGGAAGTTGGCAGCACGCAGCCATCTTATCACATGTTCAAAGTGTTTATTTGTTTTTGCCCAGCTCCATAAGCTTTTTGTCACAGAGCTGTGGATAACTATTAACACATTCAAAGGGGCTTTTTGTTGGAGCTCCACAGTGTTGCTTCCACCTAAATAAAGTCCTGTCAGGTAGCCAGAGCCAGTACTATTTTTTGGCTTAGAGAAATACTATGTCACATGTAGAAGAGTTGCACCGTTTGATGGATTCAGCATATCCACGCAGCAGTAAAACGAGACAAAAGCCTGAGCAGTACATGCAGTTTTGGAAATTAACATACAGTAATTATGCATCAACAACATTCACGGTCATGACACCACTGTATAGAGTACAAATGTACTAGGTGAACAAAGCAGAGATTTGTGACCTTTAACACAAGCATATGCCCCACATGGAACAGGGAACATACACTATGTCCGAAAAGGTCTGTCTCAAATACTAAGTGGTTAAAAAAAAATTTGGTAAAATCAAGGCCAGCTTATGGAGCACATACGAGTTTCTGCCTGTGTGTGTGTTTGTGTGTGAAAAAGAGAAGGAACGCTTCAAAGATTGTGAAAACAAGTTCCATTTAGTATGATAAAATCTGATAATCTGCACAGTGCCGCCCCCACCCCCCTCCATTCATTTCCCTAAAGGACCTGCGGAGTGGAGTAACACTGAGCTCACACATATATATATATATATACATATATATATATATATACACACACACTCTCAGACACAGAACCAGATGTTTAACAAAGCTGACAGATTCATTGCATTTCAGTGGTAATCCCCTTCACTGTGTCACCGTAACCAATACGTTTTATATACACAAAACATCAGCTGCTATAAATGTAAACATAATCAGAATGTAAACGTTAACTATCAGTTATTCTCATTGCAGCTGATTTTTGGTTGGACTGAATGCTGCAAAGTGACGCAAACTTATTCTGTGGAACCAAACGGACACAAAACATCAGGAATATGCACGGTGTGTGAAGAAGGGTCGAGCAGGGTCACAAACTCAAATGGATCTGAGAGAGGGTGTGAGTG
>JAQQAE010002969.1:0-21138 GCA_029823295.1 Pseudamia nigra | reverse complement strand
CTAATCAACAGTGGGTAGGGCAGAGACAGTTGGAAAACATGCAGGGACACCGGCCCTCAGGACCTGGAATTGCCCACTCCTGGTCTACAGTGATGAATTGGGGTGTGATGCCACCTGCTGACGTTGGTCCACTGTGCTTTATCAAGTCCAAAGTCAATGCAGCTGTCTACCAAGAGATTTTAGAACACTTTATGCTTCCATCTGCTGATAAGCTTTATGTGGATGTTGGTTTCTTTATTCAACAGAACTTGGCACCGGCTCACAGTTCTAAAACTATTCTGAATTGGTTCGCTGACCATGGTATTACTGACCTTGATTGTCTGGTCAGTTCGCCAAACCTAAATCCTACAGGGAGTCTATGGGTTATTGTCAAAAGGAAGATGAGCCATGCAAGACCCCACAATACAGATGCGCTGAAGGCCATTATCAAAGCAACATGGGCTTCCATAGCACTAAAAACATTTCTCACTAAAACGTTTTTCAGGAAGAGGTGCAGGATTTGGTTTGAATACATTTTGGTACCTATCCAGGAAGCTTTTTCAGTTCTGAGAACTGAAGAATCTTCCTGAATAGGTAGCAAAACCAAATTTCAAACCAAATTTCCAGTCCAGTCGACAGAAGGAAAATCACACGCCTGGGATACCTAGACCTGGATCACTGAGAATCTTTACAGACATGATACAGTATGTGTTATGAACTAAAATGAAAATCCCTGGGAGACATAAGCGCGGTATACAGTACTGCATGTCTCCAGCCTTGCAGTGAATTTCAGAATAAAGTAAATGAATCCTTATTATTCTTATTATATATCCTTTTTTATTGATCTTATGAAATACACTAGTCTATTTTTTAGATACTGGATTTTTGATTTACATGAGCTATAAGCCATCACTATCAAAATTAAGATAAAAAATGTTTCAAACAATTCAGTTTATGTATAATAAATCTAAAATATACAAACATTTTACTGTTTGAGGTAAATTATAGGAAATAATGAAGTGTTCCATGACATTCTACTTTTTAGCATCAAGTAAAGTAACTTCTAGATATACAAAAATTTTAATACTGCATTGGATTCAATATTGGTTTTAATAAAGTGAAGTGACTGGGCATATTCGTTTTGCAGACAAAATATTCTTTATTTGGTTAATAAACTGTTTATTCATCTAATTTATGTTGAAAATTATCTTTAGGGTTTGTTGGATGCTCAGTTCAGGTTTTAAACCAATCTAGTGAAAATGAAGACACCTGTAATGATTTATGATGAAATGTTGCTCTGGGCACCAAACTTCAACTTTTTATCACTAAAAAGAATTTGAGGAAGAGCTGCAGGATTGGTGCTGTGAACTAAGAAGAAAATCCCTGGGAGACATAAGCATGGTATTCTGCACATCTCCAACCCTACACTGAGTTTCAGATTAAAGTGGCTGAATCCTTATCGTTGTGTATCTGTGGTCAGGTACCAGGAGGAACTGCCTGCAGTCATTTCAGGTCGATCTGACAAATACGTGACACAGTCTGAACTGGTGAAATTGATGGATTGGAAACTCACTGTAAGTAGTGTCTCTACTGACTCATAAAACACCAAGGAACAAAACATGGTCAGATTTGTTCAGTAAATACTTAAACTTGCAGTATGTGTGTCTGACAGCACTCAGTGTATTACCCATATCCTTGAGTGGCCCTGTGTGTTTTTCTGCAGAGGGGGAAGTTCAGGCCACGGCTGCAGCAGCTGGTGGCTTCCAACAGCGAGGACACTGTGGAGAAATGTTCCAGAAAGGCCTTCAGCCTCTTGCCTAATGTGCAGGCAGCGATCTCAGAGCTCAGCTCTTTGAAAGGTGTTGGCCCGGCCACTGCTTCAGGTGAGAACAGCATCTCTGATTTACAATTCTGGAAGGAGTGCTTCAAAAAATGAGTGTAAAAATGGGTTTCTTTTCAGACCAGGACATTTACGCACCACAAAAAACACCAAAAACACTATTGAACTCTGTTTAAAAAAAAAAAAAACAAAAAACAAGGCAAATACATTTATTGTCTTAGCGTAGTCATGTGAGCGCTTTAAAAACAACGCTCCAATTCATTTCAGCACCAAGTCATCAAGCTCAGCATGTCTGATCTCATGAGGACTATATGGTCTCTATTAAGGCTGGGAATCAAACTAGCAACCTAACTGTTTAGACACTGTTGAGTATCAAAAATGCCTGGTGTGTACAAATACCAGGTTTCACTGCTCATTTACATTTTGATTAATGACTTTTTTTAATAGTCAGTTTCAAGGTGTGGTAGAACTAAACTTTTAGGTTGCAAAACTACATTGTATTAAAAAAGTACATGAGCTTAAAAAAGAATTTAAATATATGGACAGTAATATTTATTGTAATTTTATTTTTGTGAACAGAAGTATGTGTGTTGAAGGCTTAATATCATCACTTATATTGAACTGTCTACTGATCACACTGTTTTGAGAATCGTGTCTGGTTTTGTCCTAAAAGATAAAGTGATTGTTTACATTGGTGGTCCGTGTGGCTCAGATTCCCTGCTCGGTTTCAGGAGCTTGTATCACTTTAGTGCCTTGCTTCACTTTGGCCAGAGGGCTCACTGTCTCATTTTTGTTCCAGCTGTGTTGGCAGCAGGAGCTCCAACTCAGGCTGCATTCATGTCGGACGAGGCCATGGAGAGTATACCGGAGGTGAAGCCCATCCAGTACACAGCCAAACACTACACTCTCTACCTGAGCAAGATGGTTGAACAGATGAAAAAACTTAACAAAGGTGAGTTGATAGCAGGAAAATAAAGACATGTTGCCTTATTCTTTGTTCTGTTTTTGTACTGTGGCTAATGTTTGCACTCTATGACTCTCCCTCGCATCTGTAGTGGATCCACAGCAGGACTGGACACCCCACAGACTGGAGCTGTGTTTGTGGGCGGTGACCATTGCCTCTCAGCAGCAGCTCCCATTTGTAAAGGATATCAATATGAAAGGCAGTGGTGCATCAGAGAAGAGCTCAGAGTCTGATGAGATACCAAAGAAGAAGCTAAAAACAAAATAAAGCATTTGTTCACAACAGATTTGTCAGTTTTTTAAGTTTAGAAAGAAAATAATAGATTTTTTTAATGTAACCGTCTATAAAGCATCTGAAGTAGTTTATTATCTTGTGTAATTCTTGTTAAAGGTCCCATGCAGTGAAAATTGCATTTTGAAGTTTGTATAAACTGTATTGTGTAAAATAAAAGCTGTGAAAATTAACTCACTCAAAGCTGTCAGTCTGGAGAAATCCACAGATGGGCAACAAGGAAAAAGAAGCTAATATTTGTGATTTGTGACATCACAAATTGTAACCAATCACAGCCAAGCTCACATGCATTGGTCCTGCCCCTGTGCACCAGAAGAATTCTAAATTAGAAATTTTAGGAATTTAACTGAATCAGAAGTCAGACCAATCCTTAGCCACAACATTTTTTCCCCCCAGCATATAATCTGTGAAAAATACATTATTCTGTGTTTGTAGTAGCTTTGTATCAGAATGTGATCCTAGGTCACTTTAGGAATGACCTGGTTTTCTTGGAAAACCAAGAAATTAAAAAAACACAACACATTTTTATCTGTCAACAGCTTTATAGAAGAATTTAATTGACACATAAAGGTTCAAAATAAATTTAAATGAGACCTTTAAAGATGAGTTGCTTCAAGCTGAGTCCATATTCAGACTAATAATAATTATTATTATACACTGTATAATAAATAAGAGTAAATCTTCCCCAGTGCTTCAGTTACAGGTTGAATGATGCTTCAACACACTACAAAGCAGTGAGATGTTGCCACAGTATTGTTCTTTATTTATATTGTTTCTAAATTAAAGCAAAGTACAATGAACAGTACAAAATAAAACAAAAAATATATATATATATATTTACAATATAAAATGGTTCTGTTCAGAACATTTAAAAAGTACAATAGATTGTGAAATAATTAATGAGGACTTTGATATAAATTATCCATATGTAAATTTAGTTTTTCCGTTAGTTTCCTCATGACCAAGAGAAAAATAGCTTCTGCTTTTTCTTTTTGTAAACGCTGTGTTGGTACAACCTCTTGTCTGGTGTGAGAGGTTGAACCTCGTAAGCTTGGCACCATTTTTATTAATACAAGTAAGCAGCTCATGAAAACTACCGCAGCAGCACAGATATGACTTTTGACTTTAACCTGTCAGAGGGAATGACTCTCATTTTATGAGACCAGCTGTAATAATTCTGTGACCTCAAGTGGCTCAGGCAGTATTTGGGAGCATGAAAGGGATCCAGATCAAACCTATAAACCAGGAAACCGAGGCCTCAGTAATGGCAAAGATCAGTGCTTAACCCACAAAAAAAAATTATGTCAAATTGATCATCAATAGTGTCAATTTTAGTTTTCACACTCACCCAAAATGGATAAATTATAGATTTATAATGATCTAAAAGCAGTGGCATATTTCCTGCCAATTTTGTTTGCGTAATGTTCATCTCCAATGGGCACAAATTAACCATTAGACCTTGTTTGATGCACTTTAACACCAATACCAAGGATCATATGTGAACTAAAGCTTTAGTTTTCGTTATAAAAGTTTACAAAGTCTAAATTTCTCTTTGTGAAAATATAGATTGTGGCAAGCATCCAGTGACTCTAGCATTTTCATTATCCATGTCTGGCCTTCTTCACCTAAACAGTCCTGCAGTGAGAGTAACCCTTATCTATGAAAAGGCAACCTGGCCGGCTCGTTGGCAAGCAGCAAGTCAGAGGAGCTACTGAATATGAAACAACTGCGGCGTCTTCGGAGTCTGTGCGTGATCGTAAAGGATATATACCAAACAGCAGAGCAGCCTTCTTGCCGCGGTGCTTAGTCCTGGGCTTTTACACAGAACAAGGCATTGGGCATAACAGCACAATGGATTGGCATAGGGAGGTAATACCTAAAGAAAGCATCAAAGAATGTTTATGGCAGTAGAGAACATGGCACACAACAACATATTTATAATATTTTAAGTGCAAACAAGTCCACCGGTGACATAAAACAAGAAGAGGAGAACAAGAATTGTCAAGTATGAAGCATTTTTGAACCTGACAAGCACAGAAATGAACAGTTTTGAGAACAGCCACATCAACAAGGGTTCAATGAGACCTGGTCATAACTGTTCCTGTTGCTGACAATCATGGGGGACATTGTAGGTTATCTGATAGGCTCTTTTATTTACTGAAAACAAATATGTCACACAATTAAATTAACATCACACAACCTGTCAGTTCTACCTATTAAAGGAAGATATGTGGTTTACAGTTGAGATTTGGGCTCCTCACAACAGCCATGCATCATCCTGTCACTGGGGGTGTTGTGATGTGCATTGACAGGATACGAGAGGAGGTACAGCTTTACAGGAGGTTCTTTTGTGCAGACTGAACAGACATTGTTCTTCTGCTGTTTTTCCAACCTGTCATGTACCATCACACAGAGGATCAGGCCTCTGTTGCTGCCTTCGACTCTTTCCTGCAAGGTGAGATGCTGAGGTGTGTTGGTCAGTGCTCAGGCTTGGGGTCAGGCGATTTGGCTTGCAGAAAAGTAATAATAACCTACTAAAGCTTGCCCCCTACCAGCTACTGAAGCTACATGCTCGTTCCCATTTGTCCTGGGTGAATTTGTCTGCCTTGTTCTCTTGCATAAATACACTATAAAGGGTATTCACTTTCTCTTTTATTGTAACTCCTGTTCTGAAGAAGTTCAGTCAGGTGGAAAAAATGCTTCTTTTTATTTGAAAATATACAGCTGTTCCTCAATTTTGGGTCTGCAACATGTTGAAAAAAAGATCAGTCAGGTAATTTTAGGGCTAATAATGTGTACAAAAGGAGCACCCAAGAAGTCTTTCAAATGCAAAGATGGGCCAAGGATTAATAGTTGTTCAATGAGAAACAAGGCATAATTGGAAAAATATGGTTTTATATCTTTTTCCTATTATAAAACAGGACCAAAGAGTTCTAAAAATAACATTAATGTATCAAAATTCTCACTTGGCTCCTTTTCGGATAATTGAACTCCACCAGAATCACTAAAACTACACTGATACTCTGGGATAGTGTGCAAGCGTGTCTACATAATGGAATGCATGGCACCAACAAGAGAAGGTGTGGTTAGCTCATTTACATTTAAAGCAACAGACTCTGAAACCGCCTGTTTGATACAAGACTGAATACAAGTAATATATGGACTTGGTAGGATGAAAGATCTGTGTCGTATTTTCAGTTGAAATTTAAAACACACTTTCCAGGGACATGAATTAAACCGACTTGCTAGAGAAGGGTACAATATGTCTCCTTTAAATTGCAAGTCTATGAAGAAGCGCAGGAAAAGATGTGGATATTTCACACACTATTGAACATAAAAACTGCAGCGAACTGGATGTACCATAGCTCATAATGCTCAGCACACGCAACTTAAACTGAACACTATGAGCCCTGGATGAGACCAAAATCATTTACAAATAGGACCTGTCAAACACATATCACTCAGGATCACTGTGGACAATCTTTGTGAAGGTCTGACATCCAGAGCATATTATTCAAATTATCTTTAAAACCACCTTTTCACATTAGCGGTTTCAAATAACGTTGCTTTTTAAGGATTTAAACTCATATTTAGCCTTAAAATTGACCCCGACTGGTCTTTTTTGTTCTGTGTGGCGATTGCATGTTCCCTTCATGTCTGTGTGGGTTCTCCCCAGGTACTCCAACTTCCTCCCAAAGTCAAAAATTTCATTCTGTGTCATCCCTGCAATGAAGCGGCGACTCATCCAGGGTGTAGATCACCTTTGCCCTAAGCAGAGGTGTGTAGACGACAAAGAAACAGTACTCAAGTAAAAGTACTGCGACTTTCTAATTCTGATGACTCAAGTAGAATTAGAAGTACTCATAAAAGCAAGTACTTGAGTAAAAATGAAAAAGTATCTCATAAAAACCTACTAAAGTAGTAACTTCATACTGTCTTCAAACAGGTATTTTGATCATTTTTGTTTATTCCCATGATTATTTTGATAATTTTTTGTTGGTTTTGTTGATTTTTGTTGCTTATTTTATTTTTTTTAACCTAATGCTCTTGTTCCTTTTTCCAACGTCATTTCTTATTTTGCTCGTTTTTACTAATTTTGTTGTTTATTTTGTTTTTGTACATTTTATTTTCATTATTTAGATTATCTTTTCTCATGTTCTTGGTTATTTTGTGATTTTTGGTTCAATTTCTTAATTATGTTGTTCATTTTTGTTAATCTATTTGATTATTTTCTTCCTTTTTGCTTATTCTGTTTATTTGTGCTTATGCTAATTAAGTATTTACTTCTTTGGTGAGTTTTGTTAATTTTCTGCTTTAAATTTGCTGCTTAGTTTCTTCATTCTGATAATGTGCTTCTTTATCTTACTCAGAATTGTTTTTATTAATTTAATTGATTATTTGATTATTTTATTTTTATATTTCAACATTTTTACTCCTACTCATTAAGGTGTGGAGTAAAATGTAACTGAGTAAGAGTAAAAAGTATTCTGCAAAACATCTAATCTGTGAAGTACATTATATGGGAAAAACTACGCAAGTACATGCAAAGGAGTAAATGTACTTGAGTACCACCCACCCCTGGACCTAAGTCAGCTGGGATAAGTTCCAGCCCCTCCCCAACTCTTGTGAGGATTAAGTGGTAAAAAATGAATGATCTCTTTTGTAACTTCCAGCTGATCAAAACTGAGGAATGGCTGCATATTTTCAAAACGTGAAACATGCTGTGTTCACACCATTCACCATGAAATACAAGTCAAAGTGACTTGTAATAGGGCAGCATCATTTTTTAAAATCTTCATTCTTTACATGGCTGAACTTTTTCAGAATAAGCCTTCCACTGTCACTGACACGGGGTGATATTCACAGTTAATGTGATCTACAAAAACATAGCCATTTACTAGCCCTTTTTGCAACCCATGTGGGTTCCTATGAATCTTAAGTTAAAGAGGCGCATTAACCTCCTCTCAGGCATCGTCTTCATCTTCATTATAGGCTAACAGGGTATCTATGCATTATTCAGCTGTGTATCTCTGCTTTCTGCAGCAAGGATAGTCCCTGGTTTAGAGTTTCGATCAGGGTTTCATTATCCTCATGTATCGGCTGATATTTACTTTTTCTAATATCTTATTCTGGTTGTTTCAAACCAATTCTATCATTTAACACAATATCTTCTGATACTAGTAACATTTTCATGTCGACGCAAATGCTCAGAGTTGTATTTATAACCAACTAACAGAATTGGCAAATGCATAAATTTTTTGGAGGCAGCCAGTGGACATTCAAATGAATTATTGATTGAAAGACTGAAAAATGGAACATAGCACAAGTAAATGTAATCGCTGTCCTCGCCTCAGCTCAGCTTTCTAAAAGCTCCAATCTCTGCAGAGCTAATATATGACACAAGTTCTGTCACAAGGGACTGCACTGAGGCAGTCCCTTGTGACAGTCTCCCCCCATAAGGTTTCCAGCAGACACCTTATGGGGGGAGTCCGGGATGTGGGCACTTGCAAAAAGAAGCTGCACGATTCTAAGTGTGAGTACGTTTTAAAGATGCATCTAGCTACATGAAAATATCTCAAAACAGTCCAGGGGTTCACAGGCATGTTCTTGCACAGTTTGTCTTCTTTCACCTCATCTGCAGAGTTTTCACAATGTTGACCTTTTTCAGTTGTGGTGTATACAGAAATAAAACGAACTACCAAACAACAGGTTTCAAACCAACAGATACCTTTACCTTCTCTAATTAGTTCTTTCTATGGCTTATTTTGTAAAGCACTAAAGATTTATAAAATCAAGCGAGCTTGAGTTGTCGGTGGTCATCGCACAAGCAAGGGGATTTTTGCCACATGGACTATTTTTCAGAGGATCAAAGCCATACAGGAGATATGAGAAGAACAACAATCATAGCATTAATTTTGCACCATTTGAAACTTTTCTGTTTCCCCACGAAGAGGAAGAAATACAAATAAATATACTCTTGGTTATGAACATACAATATACACATCCACTATCAAATGAAAAACGGGGACAACTTAATAACACTTGTTTGTTGTTTTTTTTTATAGGTACATTCCTTTACAAAAGTATACAGTCCCTAAGAATGAGAAACTGAGGTATAGACTGGGCCTGACAAAGAGACCCCAATGCCCTCTGGGACACAAAGGTCAGAGGTCAGGTGATGACATGTCCACGCCCTCCCCAGTTCAGTCTATCAGAGCGAGAACAGGCAGAGGCCAGTATCTGTATGTGTGTGTGCGTGTGTGTGTGTGTTCTTCTCTTCGATCTGTCCACATTGACCTACACGATCAGGCAGTGGCTGCTCTCAAAGACAAAGAGGAGAAGGATGTGTGTGTGTTTGTGTCCTCGTCTTGCTGAGAGCCACAGAGCATGACATGGCATATTTTACACGGTGCGCCGAGCGAGTTGGTTGTGTTTGACATAGAGGAGGAGGAGTTCACTTGCTGAAGTGATGACCATCCAGAAAAAGAAAAAAAAACACAAAAAACACAACTTCAGCTTTCATTTTTTTCAGAATCGTCTTTTCCCTCCTGCCATGGGGCCGCAGTTATTTCTCATTTGAATGTCTTGTCTGTGTTGTAAAAAATGCTGATCTGTATCCACAGTGTAGGTATAATGGTAGGTAAATAATATAGAACTTTGTATTTATCTATAATGACAGTGATACCTGTAACGTTTAGGTAGGACTTGACAGAAGCATTAAAATATGTGTAGGTTGGCCTGAAATGATGCATTTCTATACCTGTTCTGAAGAGGGTTTTCTATATCCATTTTCTGAGTGATGTCTTTTACATTTTCAGTGTTAAACAAATTTATTAGACCACCACCCAATGCAAGGTTTATGCCAGAGCTGCCCTAAATGAATAGTACAGGTGCAGTAATTACCCAGTCATTTTTCATGATTCTATAATGGTTAATCCACTAGTACGCATAAACTCTTTAATCAAAATGATATTTTTAATGCTAAAATATTATCATTGTTGCTATCCATCCATATCAAATTGACTGATGTGTATCAGTTAAAAGGACTTAATTTGTGGAATAGCTTGGAAAATGTGTAAAGCACTTAATACATTAAAAAATAATTTAAAACTAGAAAGCACCCAGAGAGCGCAGACCTCCGCCAAGGCCTACAAGAACATAACCTGCCTGGCAGAGATAATGATGATGAACAAATATAAAACTGTGGAATGAAGAGGTTGGGACTTATTTTATAAATATTTGCTTTGGTTCCTTCATTTGTTCCTTCTTTTTATCATTTTCAATCTATAAATCTGACTTACATTAATTATGTGAAAAGGGTAGGCGTAATAAGTGGAGGCTTCAACGTCCACCTTTTTGGACATTATTATAATTCTGAGTTGTAGTGTAAAAAGTTGTTGGTTTGATGTTAGTGTGTGTTTGAGCATCAGTGTATTGAAGTTATGACTAAAATAAACTAAAACACACATTATCATTTTTGAGTAAGATGCAAAATTACAGCTACAGAAACATTCATATTAGTGGTTGAATGTTCCACTTGATTCATTTCTGACTTCTCAGAGATGTCCAGTGTGTCGGCCTCCTGTTCAAAACGGTAAAATGTGGAGACCTGCCTGTAACAGGAAAGAGCCCAGGTTAAAGCACGTCATGATGCCGGATGTTCTCCTGATACATAAGACAGGTGGTCTAATAAATTTGTGAAACACTGTCTTTCAATGACTTTAAGAACATATTCTGCCTGATGCCTTTTGTTTTTAAATTTTTATGCCGGGTACTTTGCAAAAAGTCACAGTGTCCGCTGTGAGTTACAACAGGGCTGTAAAGTTTTAAAAAGTGATTGCTACAATCGTATTTCACTGGTACTTTTATGGGGTTTTTTGGAAAATAAGTGTGCTCTGCCAAAAACATCCTCAACCTTGCAGCTCAGCTTTGTGGTACAGCTGACATTTAAGCCCACATCATCTGCGTCAAATGACTTTAAGCAAAATCACTGACTCCCTTGCAGCTCCAGGAGCTTCACTGCTGCATCTTGATCTTTGACTTTAAAAAAAAGACAGAGCCTCTCTCTGTGTTTGTATCAGCTGTCGTGTTCACTTTTCCTTTTCAGCAGAGGCACATGGCACAATGTTTTGTACACTAGGCCTGTTCAATTACATGACTGATGGAACAAATAAAGAGCACACATGTAGAACTGCTTACTGAAAGTTTACAGCTGGTAATGTGAATGAAATTTCAACATATATAAAAAGACATAATGCTCCTCAAAAAGGATCTGAGGAGCTTTCACCTGTACTTGTTGCTACTGTAATCCCTCTTTAATAAAAGAGACATATTTCTTTGATTTGCAAAGTATCTGTAAAAAAGGATTCTTGGTCAACTTTAGTTTGAAAGATTTCCTATGATTTCATTTAGGTCTAACTTGAGAGGAAATGGGTAAGTTAACTATGCGAAAAGGGGAACCTTGGTTTGGAGTTTGAAGTCATTGTGTGGGTGGATGAGGGCCATAGGGGAGGGGAGGGGGGCCTTCATCAGGGAGGAGGAGGGATCTGCACGCCCAGCAGCTCATATGCGAAGATGTTCCAGAAGATGGCGAAGAGGAGGAAGGTGATGAAGGAAAAGATGATGACCCACCAGGAGCACTGCTTCTGCAGGCTCTCCTCATAGCTGCGTAGGATCAGCAGCCCCATGCTGATGCCCACCACAGCCCCCGACAGGTGAGCCATGAAGCTGGGCTGGGGCCCTGAAGATGGCAGAGGGGGAGAGAAACGGAGCCACACTGCACGGCCCACCTCCGAACTCACTGTGGGAAGAAGGAAGGAAGGATGTAAAAGGAGGAAGAAATGGAAGGAGGGATGTATGAAGGAACACAGGGTGGGAGGGAGGAAACAAGGTAAGAATGAGGGAGGAAAGGAGAGAGAAAAGATTGAAGGAAGTAACAGGGAGGAAACAAGGTAGGAAAGAGGGAGGGTAGGGAGGAAGAAAAGAGGGAGGAAAACATGGAGGAAAGAAGGGGTGGAAGGAAGGAAGAGAGAAAAACAGAGAGAAAGAAAGAAAAAAGGAAAGTAAGACAGGAAGGGAGGAATGATGAAGTGAAGCAAAAACAGATGAATGAAGGATTATAAAGGACAGGGAGGAAGCAAGGTGTGAATGAGGAAGGGAATAGGAGGTGGGACGGAGGAAACAAGGTAAGAATGCGAGAGGGCAGAAATAAAAGAGGGAGGAATGATGAAATGAAGGAGAAACATAAGAAAGAAAGAGACAGAAGGAAGAAAGGAAAGTCAAAAGGAATGAGGAAAGAAAGGAGGGAAGGACAAGACAGGATGGAAAAAACAAAGGAAAGACAGAAAGGAAGGGAGGAAGAACAAAGAAAGGAAGGAAAATGAAGAAAGGGAGAAAAAAGAAGGAAGGACAGATGAAGGGAAGGAAGGAAGAATTGAAGGAAAGAAAGGTCAGTGCACGGGAAAGAATGATAAAAGTAACAAAGGGCAAAAAGAAGGAAGAAAAAGGATGCAATAGAGGAAGGAAAGTTAGAGGCACAGAAGGAGAAAAGTTTAGAAGAAAGAAACAGAAAAGATGGAAGGAAAGAAAGACAGAAAGGAAGGAAAGAAGGAAGGATCAAGGAAGAACAAATGAAAAGAAGGAAAGAATAAAAGGAAGGAACAACAGAGAGAAAGAAAGAAAAAAATGAGTTGCTATTTCATTATCTAGCCAAACCTGTGGATTTTGTGTCACACTCTTACTCTTATAATACTTTTAGTTTAAGGCTCCTTTTCACATTTTGGGCTTAGTTCCAACAGAGCAATGTACTTTCAACTTTGTGGCAACAGTTTGGGGACAGAACATCTAGTCCAGGAATAAATGATTTACTCAGGTTGGTGCAGAATACTAATTCTACAGTAAAAAAAGGCCCTGAAGGTCCTGCAGGTGCCAAGAGGGGTAATTCAGAGTAAAATAATAAAAAAAATTGTTTCAAGTTTCAGTTCACTACTTGCAATTAATTTCTTACATCTGTTGCTCTTCCAATTATCATGTGGATGGATTATCAACTTGCACTGCCTCAGGCCTACCTTCACATAAAAATGTTGATGGAATAAAAATATACTGGGAAATAAATCAATTTCAGTCTTCGAGCTGTGATTAAAGGTTCGCGTGGGCAGCAGATGATTTTTAGCATTCAAAGGTTTGAGGATGGCTTGTGTAGAAGAAACTGACCTTTTGGATGAATTAAAATGAATATGGGCTTTATTGTGCAACATCACTGATGCTCTAAATAGGACAAAATCCCTGCAGCCACATTACAAAGAACAGTGAAAAACCTTCGCAGGAGATCAGTGGCCTTTGTAACTGCAGATCAATGTCTATAGTGTTGGAATGACTTGTCCTAATCATACTGTATATGGATGTAATGCAGGGAGCGCAGACTTCCAGCCATGTGGTCAATGTCACTGTCTGAGCTACTTTGTGCATCTGCAGCCATAGATGAGTCTAAATAGAAATGGATGTTTATTCTATAGATACTTCGATAAAAAGCTTCTCCTGTTTGTTTCCACTATTAATTCCGCTGATGAAATGCCAAACATTAAACCAGTCAGATATTCAGAGGCTTCACAGTAGCTGACACAAGCAATGTGTCACGTTTGATTTTGAGCTGCAGTTTCCCCTGTTTGTAGAACACTGAGGAAAGCTGTAACATTCCAGCAGAGACTCGCTGTGCTCTCAGTCTGGGGGTGGCGGGTGTGGGACAGATGGAGCGAACATATTGCTCACTAATGAAAGTCACAGTGCATTGGCCCTCGTGTGGACGAAAAAGAACAAGTCGTGTGACTCAAATGCTTTGAAAATAAAGCAACATGTCCAATCAGAGCGGCACTCACTCCGAGCCATTACTGATAAGACATCAAGGAGCCTGTGTGTTAATTGGCTTCAAGAGGCTTTTAAACCTCGCTCTTATGAAAAATGATGTGTTATGATGTTGAACTGTGAACAGGTGTGCAGATGACATACATTTATCATAAACGCTGTTTGGGAGTTAGACATACCAACGTTAGTTAATTAAGTTAGAAAATAAATCTAAGTGCAATGAAAAATTGGCATGTTTTTATGTCTATGCTTCTATTTATTTAATCCATCTTTTATTTTCTAGTGCAGGGGTCTAGAACCTGCAGCTCCAGGGCCACATGTGGCTCTTTAGCCCCTCACCAGAGGCTCCTGTAGCTTTTTCCAGTGATGGAAGTAACAGATTATAATAAATAAAATGAATAAAATAAGCACTAAATCAACAAGATGGAAAAAGATCAACTAGATCATAAAGAAAAAATAAGAATAAGGAGAAAAGTTCCAAAAAAATAACAATATGACCAACTAAATGAACAAAACCAAGAAAATGAACCAAATTAAGCACAATTATGAACACGATTAGGGCAAAACTGGACAAAATAATCCACAACATAAACAACAAGGAATTGAACAAAAATTCACAAAAGTGACTAGAATGACCAAATTAACTTGATGAAAATGAATAGAAAAACATGGAACAAAAATAAGCAAAAATAATGAACAATACATTACATAAAATTAACAAAAAACTAAATAAAAATGATCACCATAATGAGTAAAAGTGAATGAATTAATAAACAAAATCAACATGAATGACCAAAGTAAGAGCAAAATTTAAAAAGGAATAAAGTAATAACACAATTTTAACACAGCTACAATGTGGATCATGTGTCATTTTGTACATAAAGGGTTCAAATATTTTTGTGGCTCTCAACACATGTATTTTTACTTTGGGTCAAGAAATGGCTCTTTACTGAAAAAGTTGCCAGCCCCTGGCCCCTCTGCTGCCTGTATTTGAATTTTTTTTTTTTTTTTGGGCATTTTGCCTTTATTTGACAATTGCAGTGTAGAGAGACAGGAAGGGTAGGAGAAGAGTATGAGGGGTGACATGCAGCGAGGGGCCACAGGTCGGATTTGAGCCTGGGCCACAGCAATCCAGGCCCACGTGGGTGCACACTACCAGGCCCCCTACCAAGTGAGCTACCAGGGGGCCCCATTTGCTGCCTGTTTCAAATAACTACCTTACATTGGACTCCTTCATAAGACTTGCATTAATATCAAAACACTTATTTTTATTAAAACTGTCTATCTGTACCTATAAACCATCTTCATATGTTTATAATTTGTAAATCATCTTTCCAGTGGCTTTAGATGAAAAATAACCCCTCGGCTGACTCTGACACATTTACAGCAGTGTTTATTAATGTGCACTGCCCCTGTTGGATAAACCACTGAAATAAATAATAGTAGAGAGCACAGCCCCCTGCCAAGGCAGCTGAATTCCCTAAGAACAAACCATCTTCAGTTATAGTTTGAAATAAATCTGAGAAGAAAATCCTGATATATAGTAATTTTTGGAAAATTGTCTAAAATGACCTTGACCTGTTGAATTTCAGGGACATTCTTTATGATGAACTTAATACGTGGAAGAAATTAGAGATGAATAATATGCTGACAAAGTCATTGCAATTATTGTGGGCAAGCTGTGATTGTGATTTGAGTCTACTTGCTTGTTTATCCACTAAAACACTCATTCAGAAATGTCAAACATAGAAATTAGCATATGAAGTTCAAAAACTTATGCCTGAAAGCATAGAGTGGTTGTGTTTAATTCCACTGGCTAACAATTGTGCCATCTGATCATGTTAATTACAGCCTTAAATGTCCTGTAAGCAGAGAAACAAAAAACAGGCTGGTTTGCTCAAAATTGTAGATGCTATACAGAAACAGTCACCAGTTAAACAAGTCTTGTTTGGCAGAGGTAATAAAATAATAAAAAATATAATTACCGAGTAAATACACCGACTGGTAATTACATTATGACCACTGACCAGTGAAGTGGTGGTAATGTTGATTATATTGTTCCAGTGGATTTTGTCAGTGGGTGGGTGTATTAGACAGCAAGTGAACACTTGGCCCTCACTTTGAGCAGCAAACTGGCCAAACTAAGTAAACATCTTTGACAAGGACCAAATTGTGATGGTACATGACTGAGACAAGGCCCCAACAAAAATGGTCTGGGGATGAACCACCAGATTTCAATCCAGTTGAGCATCTGTGAAATGTGTTGGAAAAACAGGTTAGATTCATGAAAGCCCAAGCTCACAACTTGATTTGAAAAATGCGTTACTAGATCATACATGCAAATCATTGGTATTTCACTGGCGACCCCGAGGGGAACAGCCGAAAGGAGAAGAAGAAGATAATGTCTAATGTGTAATGTACTGTCAGTTATTACAGCAGCTTTCAGAGATCTGGTAGAGCTCATGTCTTGGGTTAGAGCTATCCTGGCATCAAAAGGGGGAACCTGCACTTTATGTGGTAGCAATGTTTTGTTCCCTTAGATACTCTATAGGACTGAGATCCCGTTGTCTGTCCTTCCTCCTGGGGTTCTGTCCATTGGGAGTGTCGTGAACATGGAGCTGATTGAGTTCCAGTGGCAAAGATGGAAAAATGTGAATGTGTACTAGAAAGCCGGCTCATTGTGAGTAAAGACAACATCCACTTGTGCAACACTACTTGATCACAACTGTACATGGCATTTTGCACATATGAACAGCGTAATGGATAAAAAATAAACAGTACTATGTGTGTGGCTGCCGTAAAATGAAACTAATTCAACATAAATTAGCAGTGTTCATTCAGATGTTGTGAGTGGTAGCTATTTTGAATTGTAAAGTCAGTGTTGGTGCGGTTGCTCTGACTTTTGACTTGAGGGGCATTGAAGTTGAAATTTATGAGTAAGAACTCAGAAATTCCAAAGTCTGAGTACAACTGGAACGCACCATAAATGTTCACTTACAGCCTCATATATCCTACCCACTCACAGGTGCCACTGTAATAAGATAATTAACATCAAAACACTACGGTTGACCAGTGTACTTTGGTACTTGAAAGTTTGTGAACCCCTTAGAACTTTGTAAATATGACCTAAAATATCATCAGATCTTCTCTTTGGAGGAATGGGCTGAAGTGTCTCCAGGCGGATGTGCAGGACTGATCAACATTTACCACAAGTGTTTATGTGCAGTTTTTGCTGTTTTAGGGGTTCAAACCACACACTGGCAACAAAGTTTTACAAAATTTTGCCACTCACAGTTTTGTGAGATTGGATAATTTTCTTCAACAAATAAACAGCCAGGTATAATATTTGCGTTTAATTTGTTTATTTGGGTTTTCCTTATCTATTCTCAGGACTGTGAAGATCTGATGATGTTTTTGGTCATATTCATGAAAAAATAGAGTAAGTTCTAACTTTGAAGCACCACTGTAAGTAACATAGTTATACATTTAAACTTTAAGATAAGGGATCTTTCGATTAAGCTCAGTTAAATAGGACACTCACTGAAATAGTGGACGATTTTGTTCATTTTGATTTAGACCTTATTTTGTACATCTTGATACAGTTTTTAAAAAATCGACTGCTTTTCTCATTTCAAGTCCATTTTGTTGTTTATTTTCATCATTTTTGTTAATTTTCCTTCATTATTTTGTACACTTTTCTTCGTTTTGTTGCTTACATTTGTTCAGTTTATGTTAATCTTTTCTTTATAATCTTTATTCAGTTTCCCAAATATTTTGTTCAATTTGGGTAATTTTCTCGACTATTTTGTTTGTTTTTCCTCATTTTGCCAGTTATTTGGTTCATTTTTTGCACTGTCTTGATTATTTTCTTCATTTTTGTTGATTTTCTTGAGCATTCTGTTTGTTTCTAGTAATATTCTTAATTATTTAGTTCATTGTTTTAATGAATTTTCTTCATTATTTTGTTCTTTTTCCCTCAACGTCTTGATCAGTTCGCCTCCATAATGTTTAGACAAAATCTACAGCGTTGTCCATAAAATAGTGAGCGTAATTTCAAACTCCTTGCGAAAACAAATATGTGCACTTCCTAAAATATTGACATGGGGGGTGCCATTTTTAATGCCTGTGGAAGTTACCATATATGGTTTGTTGCCTGATAAAGGGCTAAACATCATTAAAGGGTATATTCTTGGGTTCTATTGTGTGGCTATTTGCACCTTATTTAAACTTGTGCTCTATAGATAAAGCTGTTATGGTATGGTATCTTATGTCCCCCTACCCCACAACGAGCATAAATAACAGAAGCACAAAGCACTGAGAGGAAATCTGTTGAACTTACTGCAAACTAGTGCCAGGATCATGCGGAGCAGCTTGTACGGACAGCGCATCCCGGCCCAGTTCTGCAACACAGAGCAAAAAGTGTCACGTCAGCGCAAACTATCACGACACAGGCAACCCTTATATGAGCATGTTAATGGTCCGGCCCCGGGACATATTTAGACCATCAGAGAGAAACACAAACCATATCCATGTGAGAGAGTCAGCAGCACTTAAGACCAGACACAGAGGCCTGATTATACACCTGGCTGCTCTCCACTCAGTGGTTCCAGCCCAGTGGCACTCTATTAATTAGGACTGAGATAACGTAACAGAAGGGGAGAATGGGCCAATAAATAGCCCTTGTGATTCTTTAAGGGGGGTTGAAGGGGGAGAACAATGGCATCCTGACTTAGAATAACACATTTATTTGCCAGGATGAATAATTGCAGCAGTCATTCCTGGCTGTGAGCGTACGACCCGGAGCCTAGTGTTTTTCCTCTTCGCTTGCAGAGGAAAAAATAGGATAGTGAACAGCCTGAAAAGTAAATACACTGCATAAAGTATAAATAAACCCTGCTGTGGCCATATGGTTAGAGCACAGTGGTGATCCATGCACTGTACTTAGGGACTTTAGTTGAGTATTTCCTTTGGGTGCAGCTTCTACTCCACTACATGTCAGAGGCAAATATTGTTCTGTTTACATGGACTCCACTTGTCTAACAGGTTTACTTCATATTTTTCTCCTCTATTCCTGTCCAGTGACAACACGCATCTCTAAATATGCTGAAGAATGAAGTGTTTGTTAAGCTGACAGGGTTCTTATCCTTCTCAAACTAAATAAACTCTTGCATTGGAATTGTCACAGCTGCAAACAGGCCTTTGTTCACAACTCAGACAAAATGGACGGTTTAAAGATAAGTGGTTGTTACAGGACGGCAATGCTAAAAACATGGCGATCTTACAGAATAATTCCTCAATCTGAAATATGTA
Source organism: Pseudamia nigra (assembly GCA_029823295.1). Lineage (NCBI taxonomy): Eukaryota > Metazoa > Chordata > Actinopteri > Kurtiformes > Apogonidae > Pseudamia > Pseudamia nigra. The sequence goes on along the minus strand of JAQQAE010002969.1, from coordinate 1,894 downwards.
CAGAAGTAAAATGCACTACCGTATATACAGTACACTGCCAGTCAAATCTGTGGACACACCTTTTTTATTGAATCCCTAATGGTAAATGTTCTTGCACTCATGTTTATATCTCAATATGTTCATTCACACAAGTTTTATTAATTATCTTGATTCATTTCTTGTTAATATTTTTATTTTGTTGATCATATTTCTATTGCTGTTCATTGGGCTATTTTCTTGAGTATTTTGTTCCTTTTTTTAGTCATTTTAATTTGTTAATTTTCCCCATTTTGCTTCTTACTTAGGTCAACTTTGCTCAGCGTCATGATTACTGGTACAGTAGTTTCATGTTTATTCAGGTTTTTTTATTTTTGCCTCATACAATGGTCATATTTCTTTATTTTATGTAATTTTGTATCATATGCTGTTCATGTGTCTTAAATTTGTACCTTAGTTTGTTCATTGTTCTTTATTTTGCAATTATTTTAATCATTCTTTCTCTCATTTCCGTTCTTAGGTCATGTTTGTTCATATCATGATTATTTTGGTCATTTTTCTTCATTTTTGCTTCACATACCGTTCATATGTCTTTACTTTGTTCACTTTTACTCATTTTGCAATTATTTTGATTATTTTCTTTATTACATTATTCATTTTTTCCTTCATATTACTTCTTACGTAGGTCACTGTTGTTCAATTTCATGACCGTTTCATTCATTTTTCCTCATTTTGTGTCACAGACTGCTCATGTGTCCCTATTTTGTGTCTTGTTTTCTTCACTTTTCTTCATTTTTCATTAATTTTGTTGACTGTCTATGTAATTTTTGTTCATTTTCAGATAATTTAGTTCAGTATTTTGTTCATTTTTTTAGTTTACTTGTTATTTTATTCATTTTCAGTCCAAACACTTGACAAACAGTGACAAAATATGAACATAGAGGTAAAACACATCATTGTTGTTTCTCTCAACTGTTTCTATACTGATGACTGCAGATAATTTTTGCACTTGCATAATAGTGATATGGTGAAAATGTAATCATTGTGACAGGCTTGAAAGAACAGCTGCTCCAATGCTATGGGGATCCTAATAAACTAGATTAAACTAAGGAACAGTGTTGAGGCCAGAATGTTTACCTGCAGTGGTTTATTCTGGATATGAATTATTACTATAAATAAACACATAACATCACTAAGGGGAGAGGTGAGTGATGCCGTCTTGCTGCTCTCAGAGGGGAGATGATTTGCTCTGACATGTCTCTGCTCTCAGATGGAGAAGGGCAATCTGCTGCCAGAGGACATCCGATCCATTTCGTCCGCTATAGATCTTATTATCAAACTGCTGACATTGAAATGAAGAGGGGGGCCAGGAGAGTGTGATCCGTGGACGAGGTGCAGCCACAGTCAGACCTCTTACAGATCAGTTAAGAAAGTTTATAACCAGTAATTTCTACTGATTTTGTGGTGTTGTGTTAAATTTCTTGGTTATTTTGTTCGTACTTTGATCATTTTTGCTGACTTTATGAATATTTTGTTAATTTTCTTAGTTATTTTATTGTCGCTTTGATAGTTTTTTCTGACATTGTAGAAATTTTGTTCATTTTCTTGTTTATTTCATTCACATTTTGATTGTTTTTGCTGACTTTGTGGATATTTCGTTTATTTTCTTGGTTATTTGTTTTTTTTTTATAATTTTTGCTGACTTTGGGGATATTTTGTTCATTCTCTCAGCTATTTTATTCATGTTTGTTATTTTCTTTTAAATTGTTGCTTATTTTGTCATTTTCCTTATTTTATTGCTTATTTTGTATTCTAAATGTAAATGCAGTGATGAAACTATGCATATACAGTGGGGACAATAAGTATTGGGAAATGTAAAAATGTGCAAGTTCACCCATTTAAAAAGATAAGAGAGGTT
>JAQQAE010002968.1:0-21141 GCA_029823295.1 Pseudamia nigra | reverse complement strand
TGTTTACACGCCCTCTGCCCGCTGAAGCCTGCTCAACAAACGGCGGCTGTTCGCGAGTCTGTGGTCATTTTAATTTGCCCCTTTTCCCTGACCTTAGCCTCCCTAGATGCATAATTGTACATTTGTTTAGAGTGGGTTTGAGCGGTTCTGCGTCATAACTCATAATGAATGCTGGACTCTTATTTCAAATCCACCCCCTGAAGAGAGCGACAACAGCGTACTGTCCTAGTCGCCCTTTTGACAGCCGATCTTTGTAGCCCCCCCCAGAGCAGTGTTGTTTTGCATCATCGACCAGTGTGCTCGCCGTTGGAAAAGATCATCAGCAGTAAACACAGCGACAGGCCAGGTAGTCCGCCGCATAATTTTGTCACGCCACAGCATCGGGTGTCAACACCGTGTCTGTTGTTTCTGCCGTGTCAGTCCGAGGCGTTTACTATCAATCACTTGCCTCGAGTTAAAGGTTTTCGTTTCACTGTGGTTTGTAGAAGACTGCTGGGTGTCCCCCGCTGGAGACGGATCAGGACTGTGGTTCAGTTCCGCGAAATGTAGCACCTCATCTGGATTTGGAGACTTGCCTGCTGTCTACTCATGGTGAGTCTCTTTTTTGTTTTGTTTTTACGAGTTTTTGAAGTGGAAACCCTTATTTATGACACAGTATTCAGTGTCTTTAGGCTAATGTGTTATTTTGTTGTCAGTTTGAGAACATCGTTTACTCTGTTATACGTGCTCGTATATCAGGACAAACGTTTTGTTTCTTTTAGAGGACGAAAAGATTTGTTGAGTGTGAGCTTATTTAAACATGTCATGTAAAATAACTTGTGTTTGGTTAAAGTTCAGAAGTTGGCTGAAGTATTACATGCTATCACTGTTTCACATTGTGTTGCTGAATGCAAAAAAGCAAAGGAAGCTGTTGACATTGATACAAACTGCAAAAGAAATGTAAAATCTTGTGAGTGCGTGGAGTAATGACAATGGCACCATGTTAGTGAACGTACCATATACATTACAGCGCATCTCATCTTACATAATTAATCAGATGTACGATTTTCCAAGCCAACAGACGTGGACAATTTCTCTATATAATCTCTAATCTTGTGTTTTTGCGTTGTTGCTTCATCAAATTTTCTGTGCAAGACAAAAACGTGGTACACAAAAAGGTTAAAGTGCATGCTTTTAGTGATGACAAGCTCTACAGATTCACAATAAACAGACTATTTCTGAATTCATGTGAAAAATGCAGAGTATGTGAGTTCAGAAATGTGAAATTTAAACATTTCAAGTGCAAGAAATGGCACAAATTGCTTTTGGAGCAGTAAATTGACAACAGCATAAGCTCAGTACGACTCTGCCCATTTAAAGTAAATAAGTTTGAACACATCACTTATATGTTTTGTTGTGTATCAGTGCATGAAAGTTTACACTATTTTACAGTTAATCTAAGAAAGCCAGGCTGTGTTTCCTGCGTCTCCTTCAGGACTCACTAACAGACGCACAAATTCCAACCACATTCCGACTCAAATGTGTTACTCGTATTTTATTCAGAGTTTGCTGAGATGTGTTCTGTCAGTTCTTCAAGAAGCTGTCAGAAATAGTCTTATTTTTTAGAGGTGTACTGACTACTGATCAATGTGTCGGCTTGGGGCCATATGTAATTACTTTGTGACTGGCCAGCCATGAAATTGTTGTTTGGCTCTGAAATAGAGCCAGAGCTATTTCATAAGGAGTTTTTTAGAGCAAGGCCTTCTGGTGCTGCCATAATCAGAATGAATATGACCATGGCAGCAGGAAGAAAATTGAGTTGGCTGATAAAAGAAAAATGTAAGAAGTTCACAAAATCATCATGCAGTGACCTCTACGAGTTCTTTACTGAGATTTATCGTCATGCCATCTACAAGTGTCACACTGTAGAATAGAATAGAAAAGAATAGAATAGGACTTTATCCTTCTGGGAAATTCCTCAGTACAGAATTAGAGTTAGGTGATGTTGGTCAATCGTGATAGTTGTCACAATAAATCAGTTTTGTTTTTCAAAAGCTGTTTTTGATGCTGAGTGAAAGTTGAAAAAATAAAACCCACTCATTTGTGGTCATAAGTTATTTGTAAAAGATGCAACAAGATGAAAAAGACAAAAACTACGTAAAAAGACATGAAAAGATGAAAACATTAACGATGCAAAAGAAAAGAAAGAAAAAAAGTCAAAAATGTTTCAAAATATATAAATAGATAAAAATGGTCATAAAAATAGATACAAGTGGACAAAAGCATTGGAAAAAATTCTGTAAAAGTGCAGTCGCCAAAACCATCCAAACAGTATGATGAAAGTGACACGAGGACTGCAACAGGAAAGGACGAGCAAGACCTAACTCTGCTTCAAAGGATAAGTTTATTAGAATTACCAGCCTCTCTCTGTGTTTCTCTTTCTCCCTGTCAGCTTGGCCTTCCCTGCCTATCACCTCCGATACTGTATTTTTGTATTATATGTTTAAATAATTAACAATAGCTAAGGAAATTAGTACAAAGCAGAGCCTACAATGGGCTTATAAAGGTCCTGTTGGCAAAGGTGTTTGGCACAACAAGGCATTTAGATCACAGTTCTGCTTGCTAAGCTGCCAGACAAGACAGGGGAAAAGAAAAAAAACTGAATTACCAGCCACAGAATCTTACAAGTTACTGCATCTCAGAATGTTTGATAGTTTTGGCAGCTGTACTTGTGACACATTCAAAGTTCTGAGAATTTTCACCTTGACTTTCATTCATTTCTCAAAGTAATGATGTCGTTTCTTTTTAATTAACAGTTTCTTGCTATAATATGGATTTGTATAGTAGTTGTAGTAGCACTAATAGGGCTATTGCAGAGTTCTGCAACCTGTGGCTCCAGGGCCTCAGGTGGCGCTTTAGCAGTGGCTCTTGCCCAGAGATGAAAGTAACACATTGCAATAAATCAAAATGAACAAAATAAGCGGGGCTTGGAATGCCTGGGGACCCCCCCCCCAGAGGAGTTGGAGGAGGTGGTTGGGGAGAGGGAAGTCTGGGTCTCTCTGCTTAGACTGCTGCCCCTGCAACCCTGACCAGGATAAGCAGAAGATGATGGATGGATGAACAAAATAAGAAATAAGTCAACAAAGCAAAGACAAAGAAACTACCTACCTGCAAAAAATTCAGACAAAACTGAACAAAGTAATCAACAAAAATAACAAAAATTTCAAAAACATGGATATTCACTAATATAATCTAACCTAGAAGCAAAATAATGAACAAGATAAAGATAAAAACTGAACAAAATGATCCACAGACTGAGCAAAATAATAAAAAAGCCATAAATGAAAAACTAAGAACAATAAGCAAAATAGTTACACAATTAAAACAAACTCAACAAAATGATTCACAAAAATATTAAAAATAAACAAAAATAATCAACAAAATCAACAAAACATCACAGAAATGAATAAAATAGTAATAAAAATGAAGAAGAAATGAACAAAATAGTCAATAAAATGAACAAAAATGAACTAAACAATCAGGCAAATGAAAACAATATGAAAAGGGGCACAAAGATGAAGAAAGTAACAAATAAGATGAATAAAAATGAATGAAATAATAAACAAATTGGATTGAAATGTGCTAAAAAGTGGTAGATAAATGCTTCTGATACTTTTTGTGGCTCTCAACACATATCTTCACATATGGGTGTTTAGATAGATACAGTACCCATCCTTCCTCTGTACAAGACAACTGATGGTCTAAAGCACATTGAGAAGGCAAGAAATGGCACAAATGAACTTTTGACAAGGCTCACCTGTGAATTGAAAAACATACTGTGTGACTTACCTGGTGAATCTAATGAGGTAATGCCACGAGTCTATCATTAGAGCTGAATGTGGCCAGTTTGGCAATTCTAGTGTTAAAGATGAGCAACCTTTGTCAGCTGTGCACTGGAGGTAAAGTGTGCAGAGTGACAGGATGCAGCTCCGTGTTTGCAGCAGTGGCCTGTGTGACACGGGCTGGCAAATGGAGTGGAAGAGCAGTCCCATTAAACCCGAGCTCTCCGCTGAGAAAGAGGCTAACAGCTCTGAACGGCAGCCTCTCGCTGCCTGGCAAGAAAGTGCTGACACAAATTTTTGTCTGACTCAAATGCCTTCTGACCGCATGACACTGGCTCTTTTCTTCCCTTGAGATTCTGCGACCGTAAAGCTTTGGCTTCACAAAAGGGACACAGTCTGCAAGTGCCGCGAAGGAGGCGGAGGCATAAATTATAAGTGTACGACGCGCTGGTGCAAAGGTCTGCATCAGTCGTAATTTAGAGCAGGGGTTCTCAAACTTTTTCTGCCCGAGACCCAAGAAAGAAATCTGGCATCTCCTTGGAACCCAAACTCAAAAATCCAAACAGGGTCCAACAATGATTTTATGTTTTTGATATGTAAATTATCATCATATGTGTAAGAGTGAACAACAGAATAATGAGGAAAAATAAGCACTAAGTCAACAAAAAGAAGAAAACTATGCCAATAAATAAACTAGGTAATCGAGAAAATGGACACAACATCCACAAAAGTATCAGAAATTGACAAAATAAACTACATTACCAACAAAAGTAAACAAAATGATCCAAAAATAATAAAATACCCACAAAAATGAACAACATATGCACTAAATCAGCAAGATGAACACAATATCAAATAAAACAACAAAATAATAGACAAAATACTCAAGAACATGAACAAAATAGTTGACAAAATGAGCAGAAATGAATGAAATAATCCATAAAATGAACAAAAATTAGCAAAAAGTTTTCAAAGTAATCGAGAAAATTCACAAAACATCCACAAAATAAATAATGAAAATGAATTGAACAGAAAAAATTAATAAAGTAATGGGTGATCTGAGTAAAAACGTACGCTTTGGAAAGGGAGATTTGTGAAGAAGTGTTTTGAGTGTGTAATGGAGTCTATGTCCCTTTTTCCTCTGAGACAAATAAGTGCTGTTTTGCAATCTGTGTCGTGTCTGTTTCCTTAACTAAATTTACATGGACACCATGTTGTCTTACGTTGATTCGAAGAAGCACAAATCCTGTTTTTCTCTGTGCTGGTCGCGGACATGACAAAAGCCGTCTTGTCCTTCTTTGCCCTGCAGTGTGAATCTGTCCGTTTGTGACTGATGTACAGTGTTTCCTGCGTCGGTCACTGGTGCGAAGATGTTCAGACATGACAGTGTCTCCCGGCGCTCAACGCACCGGCTTCTAGTCCTTCACTTGTGCTTGTCACTGAATGTGATGAGCTGTTAACCTCTAGGCCCTATTCAGACACAACGTTAACGTCTGTCCTGACATATTTGCATATCTGCAATTGTCTGGCTGTATGTGTGTCCGCTCACACTTGGCGTTACAGATGTGTTTTGCCTGGTTACTTCTATTGAATCTGACTTTCCCCGCTTTATATGCAAATGAAAAGGCTCCTTCACAGTCTAAATTGTAGCATAGTTAATCATTTTAAGTTGAATAGACTAGATTTGTGAAGTCTCTTTGCCTGTTTAGCTCACTGTCTTGTCCGGAGGTTGTTCAAAGGTGTTTTTTGCTTCACCTGAAGCTGTGAATCAGTCATGAAAAATGAAGTTTCTGTGCTTGTTATCATTTTAAAACATGTTCCTGGGCCCTAAAGTAATGTTGCAGTATCAAAACAGTGAGTTCAGTGTATGGAGCTTTTCTGTCAGCTGAATCTGCATGAAAACCTGTAATTTGCCTTGTCCTGCAAATGTGATGTCACATCTCCTGTCAATCACCTCAGCCTGAGGACTAAACCCCACCCACTTGGACTCAGGTCAGCTCTTGGCATGGTTCACGTCACACCAGTGAACTGGTCCAATTGTGCTATCGCTCAGAAAAACAAACAACCAATCAGAGGGAGGGGCAACAAGGGACCAAAATGGGATTTTTTTTAGTAAATGTTCAGAGAAGGGAAGCTTAAAACTGAATATGTATCATCTTAAGGGTCCAGAAACTTTGAATATTATGCCAGAAAATGCACAATATATCTCCTTTAAATATAGATTTGACAACATTGACCATTCTGTTTGTTATTTACATCTCTCTTGCACGACATATGCTATAGTGATAACTGAATCTTAAAGGTGCTTAAACATATTTCAGATTCTTACCAGATCATGTGAACTGTTTCCTTGTGGAGAAACAAGTGGCAGTGGCGGGTGGGCCGCCATGCAGGTATACACAGGCAGCTCGCACACACATGACGCACTCTTAATACATTTTTGCAGAATTTTTAGACATTTTGGACATCTTTAAAACTCTTAAATTCTGTTGCCATGGTGGTCAGATCATCAGCTGACCAGGCAGTCCTTAACGCATCGCGGGACAGATACATATTCAGACTAGAAGAGAAAGTCCATCGTCAAATGCATCCTGGTTTCATTTTCCAAAAAACCTTGAAGTTTTTAATATCTGTAAGCATTGGGTTTTCTAGTAGAATAGGGGTCATAAACCTGTATAATCTAAAAAAGACATTTTGGCTGCAACATATCTTTCTCTAATTGCAAATATATTTAACTTGGCTCAACTGCTTACTTTTTATGTAGCTCATTTTCTTTATTACTTTTCTTTATTCCCATTTATTATCTTGATAGTTTCGTTCATTTTTGCTTATTTCCTTGATTATTTTGTTTATTTTCTAGTATATTCTGTTTATGTTTGACTGCCTTTTTACTACGTTGTTTATTTCGGGTCATTTTAGGTTTTTGTTGGTTTTCTTGATTCATTTGTTCATTTTTGTCTTTCATTTTTTCAGTTTTGTGGGTATTTTCGCAATTTTTTTAAATTTTACTTCAGTACTCTTGATTAAATTTGCATCTTTGTGGGTTTTAAAAAAATTATTTGGTTATTTTCTTGAGTTACTGTTTATTTCTTCCATTTTAATCATTCTGAAAGCCAGCATACCTGGAATTTTAATGAGCATCAGTCTTATCATTAGCGGTCACAATGGAGAATTGTAATGAAGTAAAATAGCTTCAATTAAGATGCTTGGGTAAATAAATATGGTTGTAGTTCATTTCCATCGCTGGACAAAGCCACAGGTGAGACTGGAGATGGGCCAAACAGCCATGGCGTGTGGCCCTGGAGCCACAAGTTGAACACCGCCGCATGAGAGTAAGCCGTCTTCCCCATAGTGTTATTCATGTTTTCCCGATCGGGTGCTTAAAACTGTGCTGGAGGGGACGATGATGACAGTGAGTGGTGTTGTCAAGCTGCTGAAGTGGATCTGAAGTGGATGCTTGTTCCCCAGTGGGGTGAGTGGGTGGTTCGCTGCAGCCCACAGCTACTGAAGGGGAGCTGTGTCAAATCTGACACACCGAAGCCCACAAACGCCAACACTGTCAAGCAGCTGATGAAAAAAAAAAAAAAAAAAACCTATTCAAAGGCAGCACATACACATGCACACGCTGGAACAGTGGAGTCGATTTTAATTTCCTTAAATCCCTTTTGGTTGGGAGGTGTAGGTTTGAAGAGGCAGAAATTAGCCGATGATTATCAGCACTGTCATATACGCACCACTAGTCAAATGCTGCGACACAATGGCTTTTGTTTATTTTTATTATTTTCAACACGGTGCATAAAGACACCCAAGCTGTTGAAGAACATGTATGGAATCGTGCAGTAAACAAAAAAGTGTTAAACTACCCAGAACTTTCTTTAGATTGTCCAAAGAAGCCACATTTAGCCTTGCACACTCATGACATTCTCTCATCAGATTCACCAGGTAGTTACCCAGAATGGTTTTGAATTCACATGTGTACCTTGTCAAGAGTATTTTGTTTCATTTCTCATCTTCTTAATGTGCTTTAGACCATCAGTTGTGTTGTGCAGAGGAAGGGTGGGCTCAGAGTCAACAGCCCTATTACCGGTAGTCCATATTATGGCACAAAACAGGTCCATCATTATTTTAAGAAATGGTCAGTCAGTTTGAAAAATTTGAAGAACTTTGAATGTGTTCCCGATGCTATGATGAAACTGGCTGTGGTGAGGACCGTCCCAGGAAATGAAGACCAAGAGCTACCTCGGCTGGAGAGGAAAAGTTGGTTAGAATTTCCAGCCTCAGAAACCTTCACTGTAGAGCATCTCAGGTAGCATTTGTAGGTTTTCAGGACTGCACTTGGGGACACAGAGTCTATTTAAGGCTTCATTCAATATTTTACATTAAGTTTGGATCAAATTAAAACATGGTTGCTAATTTTTAGTTCTCTTTCTCAATCATTCCAGAGGCTCTGAGTCCTGCCTCCTCTTTTCTGGGATATGGAACGTATCTTCTGGGGAAAAAAAAAAATCCTTTACAGTTAATTACATAAGACCATTTGAATTAGGCCATCATTTACACAGATTGCATATTGTTTATCAGTGTAAAACACCGTTTTGCTAGTCGGAGAACAAAAAACTATTCAGATATTTGTTTTTTTTGTTGACCAGAATACCCACTACCTTGGCAATTACGGTATGTGAATAAAGTAGGGAATGATGTATAAATCATTTCAGGTCTGCTCATGTTGAGGTGCGGAGACTCTTCAGCAGCTCTGAACAGATGTGGAGAGACAAATTTACGATGACGTCACACTCACAATTTTGGTTTGTAGTCTTGTTTATGTAACTAAAACCCTGTAAATATGTGAAACAGAGCCGAATAAATAAACATGTGCCTCGTTAAACTGAAGTAGTGAATGGATGTGATCAGGTGCTGTAGATGCAGAATTAATCAGAGCAATCCACTTATCCTATGAGCTTTAGAGGGAATTCTTTTAAGTGGTTCTCCTTTGGGACCATGTGCACACAGGTTTGCTCAAAAACAGCTCCTCCTCTCGTATCTGCGCCAGCCGTCGCCGACAGCTGGGCTCTGCTCACAGCTGCCGGCCCCTCCCCCACACACCTCTGCTTAAAAAAAAAAAAAAAAACAGCTGCCTGATTAGAAGACTAATTATTTCATCAAGCTCTAAGGGGGCAGCTTCAGGTCCTTAACAAGTCTTCAATTCAGTCTCACAAAAATAAGGCACTAAAAGCCATTAAAGTGTTACATTTACTTTCCACAGTCATTTAATCCAGTGTCCACATTTCTGATCGTGAATAAAACGGAAAACTGCACCCACTGCTTTTGTTATTTACTTTGAACTTGCTCTATCTGTTGAAAAATGGAAATTTGTTCATTTTGTGGAGTGTGATAGTTTTGATATTTGGTCATTTTGTTGATTATTTTGTTCATTTTTGTTATTTTTTTCCTTTTCTTGGTTAGTCTAATTATTTGTTTTTGTGCAATCTGTTGATCATTTTGTTTATTTTTGTTATTTTTTGTGTTGATTTTGTAGATTTAGTGCTTAATGTGTTAATTTTATATAATGTCATAAAGACAACATTAAAATAATTGTTCATATTTGGTTAAAATGATTTTAAAAAGGTCTTTAAAAGCATTAAAAGTAACTATTTCATGTCTGCAGACATACTGATCTTTCACTTCTGATCAGTTCTTTCACTTCTGATCATAACACCATAAATCCACATATAACATTTTCTGCTATATTTTTAATGCATTTATTATGTACAGTCTTTTATTATGTTATTTAAAATGTAAAATATAAGATGCATGGCAATGAAAATGTACCTTATTTTGTTATTTTCGTACTGTATGTTGTAAATGCTCATCACATCAAAATACACAAAATAATACAGACAATGAAGAAAAATCAATGATATAAAATGAGCAAAAATAAACAATAAAACACCAAAACAATCCAGAAAATGAATAAAAAACAGAGCAATGAAAAAAGTAAACAAAATGAATAAAATAATGAACCAAATGAAATGAAAACGTGAACAAAATAATCAAGAAAATTAACAATATGGCAAATGTTTGACATGAGCCTGAGCGGAGTGGTGCTAGTTTCTCACAAAACACACAGATCTCATTACATGGATGGTTTTACTTGATGAAGATGTTAACGTCTGTGGGTTAAGTCGTCCAGATGGATGAGACATCATCTTTTGTGATATTCACTTTGCCAAAGCGTATCACCTCATTGACTTGCATGTGACTTCTTAAACCACCCACATACTCTGCACATATTCATGTGGCGGTCGCTGCCAGTTACTTTGTGGACTGTGAGCCTGGAAGGAGGCCATTACGAGGGTGTTTTTGTACTGCGCTGCCTCCTCTGTACGTTCACCACCAAGCGTGGATTCTTCGTAAACACATGTAGGATAAAATGAGTGAAATTATGGTCTTACTTTTTGTGGTGCTCAATAACAAATAAAGGAATGAGTGAAAACGGAGATCTAAGGGGACACTACCAACAAAGTCACATGGTGGTTAGCTGGTATTTTAACCTTTGGAAGCATAAATATAACCTTTAACAATATTATTATCATCAAAATTGTTGTCAAAAAGTATGACTAATTACTTTCCGTATGAATTTGAAATGCTGGCATTTAAGAACTCGAAGTCTTAAGTCCTCTTCTGTTCTGGGTTTGCTAAGTGTACAGAAGAATTTGTGAAACGGCAAGACACAATTTATGATCCCACTTGAATTATGCCATCATTTACACGTTTGTCAATTTCAAATATAATTTTGCAAGTCATCGCAGGAGGTCGTCGCTGCTTCTTGTTGATGATGTAGTCAGTTTGACTTCGTCGAGCCATGACCTACAACTCGCACTGGGGTGGTTTGCAGCTGAGTGTGAAGCAGCTGGAATGATGCCTGGGTACATTTCTCAGCTGGAAAAGGGTGGAATGTCCTCATCCCAAGTGAAGGAGTTTGTTTGATTTCAATTTAATTCAGTTGTGTTTGTATAGCGCCAATCATAACCCAAAATCATAACCCAAAAGGAAACCAACGCCTGAGGGTAGCCGCCTCGACCGGTTGGTCGGTGGACAGAGGAGAAACAAAAGTAAAGAGAAGAGATAGAGCAACAAACAATAAATTAGTGAACAGTTTCTGCTCATGTTGCAGAAATTGTTCAGCAGTTTTGGGCAGATTATGGGGAAATAAAGTCATAATGATGTCATGCACGTAGTTGTGTGAAAAAGTCCACTGAGACTTGTCACTCAAATATTTAACTCGTTTTGTAATAAACTGTGCGTTGTGTAAAATACTTTTTAAATGATGAATATTGTATGTGTATATGATGCTGTAATTCAAATGTAATACCTGCAATACATTTTTTTTTTTAAGTTAGGCCCCATAACCTGGAGGCGTGGGGGAGAAGACGGTCAGTTCAGTCAGTTGCCTCCACGAAATACTGTAGCTAGTTTCTTCCTTTATATTATTTGTGCTTCCTACACATCCGACGTGAAATAGAAGTCAACTGCTGTGAAACAACCAAAAAAATTATGATTTATTTCTCATATTACAGCTTTAGTCCTTCCATGCTCTCCTGTCTTCACTCACTTTCAACCCTGCTTATTTATTTCACCTCTGTTTGAACATGCCACATGTTGCTGGTGTCTCAGAACTGACACTGAAAATTGGTAACCGTGTAATTGACTTCAGTATATTATTAGTGTTCTGAACTTACTTAAATAGTGGCCTTCATTTTTAATTTTCTCTGTTTAGTGAGTAGAAACGATAATATTACCTCAAAGACTAATTTTAATCATCTCAGTTTGTGAAGTTGAATGTGATGTTTTGTTACATGGCCAAGTTCTCTACTGTAGCGGTGGATAAAAATAGACCATTCATTGCTTAAGATTGCTTGCATTGTATAAAAATTATCTTCCTGTCACACTTTAACTGACAGTTTTGGGAACCGTTCAGACATAGAAACAGCTGCAGGGATACTCTTTACATGAGTGATGTCGCCCAACAGCGGCGAGTTCTGTGACAAACACCAGGAGCTCATTCATACTATTCTATACTTTTATACTCTACTTATATTTGATAATCAGACGTTTTTTGTTTGTGTTGATTAATAGGGGCCCAACTTCTAATTCACATGTAATTTGAATGTATTTAAACCAGATTACTTGATTATCTGTTTTTGCTAATACATTCGTACATCGTTACCATCTAACAAGTTGTCAAACGTTATTGATTTGCAGCACCAGCAAAATGAATCCAATTGAATGTTGTTTTTTTTAAACTAGGTGTGTAAGGAATTGGTGTCATGAATATTTTTTTCAGTCAGATAATTGTGGCTGCTTAATTAGACACTTGGCTTTCACATTGTATATGTGTTTCTACTTCAGCCCAAATGTCGCAGAGGCTTCAGTATTATATGTATTTCTATGCATCGACACGTTGATCCTTGTAGACCCACTGTTTTCATCACGTCGCCACATACTGTTTTCACACTGTTTACTCTCATTGTACACAGCGGGTGTAAGAATGACACATTCAATCTCAAGAGGGCAATAAAGTCTTACCTTTTTCTTTTGCTGATGTTGGCAGTGCATGGCTCAGCGTGCTAATGTGGATGCCATAATGTTTGATAAAATGCAGACTCATCTGTTGGCCTGTGACCTTCAGAGAAGGGGAGTGATCGCAGGTGACCCTACGTGTTTTTATCCATCTCTCTGCCCTTCGCTCAGTTCTTTCGCTGGCTAACGGTGCAGATTAAATGTGTAATCCTTATCATTTCTAATTTGAATTTGCCTTTGTTTTTGTGTGTGAGGTGCTGTTTGCACTGACAGTGGCCATTTTGAAGACAGGATAAATATCCAATTTCTTGTGTATGCTAAGTAAGGCTCATTAATTTTCACAAAAGAAGCTCATCAGCCCAGCCTTCTGGATTAGTCACAATAACACTAGACAAATAATTGTAATGTGACACGAAAACAACTCATTTAACGGAGTGACTTATAAATGATAAGAGTCTTTAATTTAAACACTATCTACGTATGTGCCTCTGAAAACAGATTGCTGTTTAAATAATAATTTTTAAAAAAACCAATGTCAGCTACAAAACGTCACCATGCTTTTTTTTCCTAGTTTTGTTGAATGCAGCTTAAGAATCAGGAGTGACACATAGTGTGATGGTGACTGGAATCTAGTAGACATTTATTAGTGGTCTTCAAAGGACCATCAGAGGTCAGTGGTCGGGTGACATGGCAACGTAGTTCCTGTGGTCATGTCTGCACTTTCAATCAAGCATCCACTGAGGTCACAGTTGTCTGGTGGTGGGCTAAACTAGAAAAGCAAGTAATTTAAGATGTCTCCTCTCCCTCCTACGCTCCCTTTCAGCCTTTAAATCGTCTTCTTAGAGTCCGATACATAGCCACAAATAGCAATCCTGAAGGTACAATTTCCCTCATGAGTGGCAGATTACAGATGACGATGAATTAGTAGTGTGTCTGGATTTAAAAAAAGGACTAATATACATATACGTTAGAAAATATGCATCAAAGGCATGCATCCAATTTGTAATAACAAGGTTTAAGTTGGTGAAATCTGTTTTGAATTCCACAGGCAAAGTTGACTAGTATGGCATGGTTTCTGGAATATGTCAGTGCGACTTCTGCCACATTAGGTAATTTGCATGCTAAAGGCATGCACACTTCCTGAGCGCCGTCTGTGGATGTGATGAAAGCAGATTACAGAGACGCTGTTAATTCACGGCGGCCAAAGACCCTGGTCAAAGACTGGATGTTGGAGGTAGGGCTGAGTGATATGGCAAAAGAAATTATCACAATATATTTTTTCACATCTTCCGATGATCATCACGACTTTTTATATTGTTTTTAAACTGCCAGTTTTAAAGCATCTGTACTGAAAACTAAAGAAACTAGAGTTTAGTTTCACATTTTATGAACATATGAAGTAAATAACAAGATAAATAAATAAGATCAACATAGAAAAATATAAAATCAATTTTTACTCAACAGTAAAATGTACAAATGTAGAAAAATATAAAATAACACAGTGGCTGAACTGCTCTTGCTGCATGTACTGGCAGCAGTGCCAGGCTATGCTGACTCTGTTCGCATTTTCATGCTTTCCGTACGATCACTTGGGTGCTACTTCTTCAAATGATTACACAGATTTTTTTGTTTTGCCTGTATTTGAGGACACATTGGCTTAATTTGCTCCATGTCATTTTGGAGATCCCCAAACCACCGCCACACAGCCGACGTTGAGTAACTTTTCTTCTCAGCAACAGCCTCATCTTCGCAGGATAATTCCAAGTCATGGCTGGCATCTGTTTTGCCGAGCTCAGCTCCATGTTTAGCTCCACATTGGGTCATTCTGTTTTCTTCTCCCGCAACTTCCAAACAAAAGTGGAGCAGGAAAAGATTGACTCTGATTGGCTGTTGTCATGCACGTTTCCTTCTTCACTAGACACATCCAATGCGTATTGCTGCCCTCCACAGGTCTTTAGCGCTGGTTCGATAGCGCCTCAAACACACATTTCTGCCATGTTTGATCGAGTAAATATGCTCACAGCTGATCACCGTAATTGACCAGAAATTTCTTACCATCACTAATCGCAATCATATAATTGCCCAGCCCGAGTGGTAGGTGTAGCACTGGAACATTGCATTTTTCATTGGGAAAAGGATTCATCTCCCATCTCAGTCAGTGTACGTCTGCTTCAGTGAAATATGGTTTTATATCAATACCAGCGTAATTCAAACACTTATTTCCCCAGACGTGCCAGAAAAAAAGCCACTGTCAACAGCCCCCCACAGCAATTGGACTTGATTTTTAGTCAAGTGCAAAGAGACCCAGTTGTGGGCAGAAACTCATTTGGTAAGCACCAAAAGTCATTACGGGTGACCTTTGACATAGCTAAGCTACTTTGTCTCTTTCTGTCTGCCCGTCCTTCTGTTTGGTGATACAGCAGGCCCTTATTGATCTGTGCTGTTCCTGTCCTGTGGTTCTGGAACCGTAGCCACCCTGTGAATGTCTGATGACTCCCTGCCTTTACCTTTAGGATGTGCTGGGTCTGCAGACTCCTTGTGGGATTTCTTGATGTCACTGATGCTATTTTAAGTCTTACCTATGGCAATGTCACCATGAAACATCTTTAAGTTGTTCTTTGAGTTGACATTTGACATAGACTGCTGTATAGTGTGTATTGCTTTGCCTTGACCAATGCGTCAAATGGTTTTCTTTCTGTTTCACTTGCTTTCCACAAATTAAATTTTGTGATAAACATGTAAATTTAGTTTGTGGTGGAAAGAAACATTGGTCTCACTCAATATCAGTTTGACAGCGGAAAAGATCATGTGATGAGCTTCAGTGGTAACAATCACAATTTTCTCATTTTTTTATAATATGTATTTTAGTTACAACATAATTATATAATTCTTTCCCCTGTCCACATTTACTGAACATTTGTGATATCTGTTCATTAAAACTGTGATGTCCCACAGGATCGAGATGAATCACAATCTTGTTATACTTTTCACACTAAAAAGAACTATCATACTGTATTTTGTACCATATTTTGTCACCGAGTTACTGCAATTCTTCACTGTCTGAAGACGTTATGACATTTTGTTCCCCTTGGTGTTAGCAAAACAACACATTACACTAACTCGTGTAGATTAAAATGGAGTGCAGAAGCATTTTAGTGACAGACTCTAAAAAAACAATATAAACTGACTTGACAGCACTGTTATTTGTGTAATGATGGAGACTGTACAATTCCTCTGAAAGAAGATATGGAAAATTAAGATCAACTGAAAAATAAGACAGATCACGTAGGCCTGTGTTAAAGGTTCAGTGCGTAATTTGTAGTGACGCAGGGGTGAGGGCGTGGATGATGGTGGCTGCTAGAAACATGAAAAATGCATGAATCAAGAGCCACTGTGTGTTTTTTTCCATTCTGGGTTTTTTTTGGTTAAAGAGATTGTATCTCTACCCTCTAAAATAGGAGATCTTGGGAATACAAATTAACACTGAATATCACTGGTGAAATTGAAGTAAAATATGGAAATATGCAACAGACAGGCTGTATGGAGACAGTCCACTCCCTCTTCAGAGATACAATGCTCTTACTAAGGCAGTGCATAATCATGGCCAATGATTATACACTGCTATCTGAGAAATACAGTCATCATTCCTACAGTTAGATCTTCCTAATTCTTACTGTGTCTTTTTAAATTAAAGTCCATTTGAGAGGAAGACCTCTGTAACTGTCGATACGTAGAGGAAACAAACTCAGGCCTCCCCCATGGCCTTCCTCCATTTGGAAGCCACGCTAAGCCTATAAAGCAGTCTGCTGCTCTTGATACACAATAGCCCAAGGCAAGGAAATCTAACACTCGATCTGGCTCTGCTGTTCAGAAATACAAAGTTGCTACAAGCACCCCACAGGCCTTGGAACGGATGACGTAAGGTCAAGCATTTTAAGCAACCAAGTTAAACTGAAACAAACTCAGACATAAAATAGGAGGCAGAAGCTTATACTGTACTCATTTGTTTTTTGGAGCGTGCCTTGAAGAGTCCCAGTCGAGCCATTTGGGTATCATCGGAGGGCTTGTTATGTCAGACAAAAAAAATATGTGCGGTTGACAACGCAGAGGGACAGAGTGGCAGTTAAATAGTATGTGTGTGAAACCAGCTCAAGGCTGGCATGAGCTCCAGTTGACAGCTGAGCCGGGCAAGATGTGTGGGGTAGTATGATAAGTTATCACAGTTTTATGGTTTAATTTTCTTATGAAAATATCACACCTCTTGGACTATTCATGGTTTATTCATTAACTCTAAATTACAGAGATTAATTGATTGGTGTGTCTAATTAATTAGAGATATGTTTTTAAGGCAACTGTAGTTGAGACTAGCACGAAAGCGTAACGTCATAGAGAAAGTTGTTTCTGAACACTGTGTGCATTTACTGTACGTGTGCACATATATTTCGCTGTAAAAAAATTTGAACACTATGGTGATGTGGTGCACTTTCTGACTTATGTAAGTGGGATGTGCTGGTATTATTCTGGTTTTATGAGGATTGATGTGTGCACAGTGTATTCACAATGCATTTCTTATTTACAGGATTATGCTTGGCTCGGGATACATTCTGATATAATTGGGTGTTATAAAAAGAAGTCCACAAACAGTATGAAAGAGGATATCAACAGGTGTTTGGGTACGCATAAATATTGAAACGCTGACCCTTTCAAGATAGAATGAAAGAGTGAGACTGAGTTTCCACAGCTGAACATCTGCTACCAGGGAAAACACTTTGAAAAACACATTTTTAATCATGGTATGAACAGCTGCATGTAAACAGGAGTATTAGTCAAATGCAAGTTTTCATTACCCGTGTAAACAGCTTACTCGAACATTTGTCTTGTATTGAATGAGAAAGAAACTGAATATTCTCTACGTGTAAACATAGTCGTTGCGTCTTCATTTAATGTACTGAAGCAGTGAATGATGCCTGTGAGATTGGCTGCGTTTATCAGATGCCACTCACACTGCAGAATAATCAAAGTCCAACAGGCAAATGAGGAACAGGAGAGAAAAGGGGGAAAGTACAGAATGTGAGCATATTTAATTCCATGAATTTAATTTCGCTGCCTGCCCAGATCAGAGCCACGGGCTGATTTTTAAATGGCTCCATCTCAATGCAAATGTGCACTTCTGCCAATGTTGATTACCTGCCGTTAGCAGCCTTCTGCCGAATGACCTTCCCTCCTCATGTCATGACTGTATTTGCCCCTTTAAGCTGCCTGTCAAACACTGAACTGTTCTCCATACTGAGGCTGTGGTCTATTTGCTTGAACAGAAAAAGGACTCTGAAGGCATACAGATTGGACTCTGAGGCGATTAATGCAACCCACATTTTTATGTGTATTCTGCTCGGAAGATGATGGACATGTCAGCACCATTTGTCAGCAAGGCAGATGAAATGCTGTTATTTGTATTTGGTACATATTTATCAGTTCATTATTATAACTTCTGGCAGTCCCACTCAGCGTGTGTGTGCAGGCGGTACGGCAGCACTTCCAAACGGCCAGCAGGTGTAGCAGTGAGGTCTCATTTGGAGAAGCTGAGTGAAGAAGGGAAGCAGAGAGGAAATTGCAGGATGCTGTTGGTGGCATTCGTTTAACCAGGCTTCTGCCTGTGTGAATCAGATTTTACAGGGTTGAACATTTAGCATTGTCTTCTGGTTTAACTGTTTGTAAAATGTAAAACTTTCTTTATTATTTTTTTTCTGGGCCTTTGTTTGAAACAAGGGTATAAAGAAGCGAACAACAAGCAGCAAAGGTCACCCAGGACATTTATCAACCTGCATTACTGCCAGCAGAATAGTGCAACCTTTCAAAAGTTCTCCCTTTTAAGTTTAGGACAACGTAACTCGCATTATAATTAGGTCAGGTATTGGGGCAAGCAGCACGAACATGGGACTTATAAAATACAATACAGTATTTGTATTTAAATTTAGAAATATCGACATCCTATGAGTAGAGGGGGGTGGTACTCAAGTACTTTTACTCAGTCTGTGAAAAGTCTCAGTCATCCAGGTCATAGTATCCAAGGCATGTGGTTTTCCTTCAGTTCCGGAACTGAAGACGCTTCCTGGATAAGTAGCGAAATGTCTTCAAACCAAATTTCCAGTCCAGTCGACAGAAGGAAAACCACACGCCTTGGATTTACTCAGTTATATGTACTTGAGTAATATTTTCCAAAAAAATACTTCTGAGTCTAATTGTTTTTACTCTTAAAAAATGTACCTCTACTCAGTTACCACTGGACACAGCTCAATGAGTTGGGGTAAAATGAGCATAATATAATACATGAATTCCAACAAATGACAACAAAATTAATGAAATAAAATATATTAACACAAAAGGAACAAAATAAACAAGGATCAACAAAATGATCAACAAGATAAATTAAAAATAAACCATATACACAACAAAATGAGCTAAAGTTAACAAAACAATCAAGTACATTAACAAAAATGATCAGAATAACCAATAAAAATTAACCAAAAGCACCAAAATGCACAATAAAATTAGCAAAATATTCAAGTAAGTTAATAAAAGTGTGCAATATAACAAACATAAAAAAAAATCAGCAAGCTACCTCCTAAGCCGCTGCTGTCCAACCAAAAAAATGATGAAGTAATAGTACTTTTAAGTGAGTAGTGTTTCTGTGTACACCACGACCACTGCTTATAAGACCACATCACCATCAAATCTGAACAAGGCTGTGTTTACGTTCTGCATTTCCATTTATCTAGTGGTCAGTTTAAATGCAACACAAAATGACCCACTGTTACAAATCCTTACATGTCAAGTCCAAATAGTGTTTTTGAGAGTTGATACAGTATCACAATAATCATACAAATATGATATTTGAATGAAAGCATGTCTTCTTATTTTCTTACAACCCTACATGAGAATACCTTATATGTACAGAGGTCACTATTATATCAGTAGAATTTGCTCACTGTTCTAACGTTAATCCTGGAAAAATACTGGTGTTTTTCCATTTTTCTCTCTGTGCTTGATGCTTGGTGCCCAATCACATCACAGTATTGTTTACAACAGCATGGGAGCTCTAAGCATTTTCAGAACATATTAAAATTAAAATCTGCAGCTGTTGTCATTTTGATGTGTGCAGGAAAAATGGGTTTTCATTAATCAGTGCCAAACTCTTGCACTGTCCGCCATTTTTCAAATCCACTCTCAGAGAGATTAAAAAAAGTCATGCAGTTCAACATCCACTGTAGTATCACTGCCTTGAGAGAATAAATAACTTTTGTACAATTTTAGATTATTTATTTCCCTTCTTTGCCTGGAAAAGGAAATTCTCTCCACCTGCCTACATGACTCACCATATTTCATCCCATTATATGGTGTTGTGCAGACATTCTCCTAAACAAACAGGGAAATAAAAGACACTGAATTATGTTCTCTTACATTTGGCTTTCTTTGAGTGTGATAAAGGTTGACATTCTATTTGTGCTGCTTCCTTTGAATAGATTTAAACGTGAGCATGAGAGAGGTCCAAACTATTTTATGCTGGGCAAAGATTTGGTAATGAAACTTCACGCCAGTTGGCCTGCGTAGGAGGACTTCCGTTTCCCCACGGGGAGGTGATATATCTAAAACACACAATAAATCATTTGGCTTTATGTGGGCTGTGAAAGAAACAGTTGGAGCCAGTATGAGCTCGTGGGGAGAACACACCCAGTACAATCCACATTGTGTTTGCTTTGATTCTACAGCTATGGGTTAAATGAAACAAAAATCCCTAATAGGTGAGATAATTCTGGTTCTTCTTGCATAAACTTTCAACTTTTAAATTAAAGCCACTGCCACTGGAAAGTAGACTGGTTTCACTTTGTAATGGTACCTTTTTATTTTAGGTATAGTACATACAGCACAGTCTGATGTACTTTCTAGATGTGATATTTATAGTCTATGCGCAGGAAATGAGTAATTGGAGAAGCAAGTGGATGACTAAGTGTGTTTAATGGAAACTGTCATCAGTTGCAGACTAAGAAAAAATGTGTCATTTTTCACACCAGCTACCAGTAGTCACTTTGAATAAAAAAAGTAGTTTGTTGTCCGCCTTGATGCTGTTGGTCTGAAACACCCGAACAGATGCACCCAAAAGGTGCCTCCTGCTGCCAGGTGTGCTTTTCATACCAGGAGGCAGCGGAACATGTAAACATCACCAGCTTGCATTGTAGTAACAGCTATATGAGACATATTACTCTCACAGAAATATGCACTGGTCCAGGACACGGAACATTGTTCCTATACTATTTAGTTTGTTGTTCTCATCCAAGACCCATCTGACCAATAAGCAGAGTGATTGTTGTTATCTCTTGTGTTTTTAAGGAGTAAAAAGAAACAGAACAAAATAGGTAGACTGACAATTTTACTAATTAACCGATTCAGAGCAAGTGAACACCAGATGTGAAGATGCCATTAGTGGCTTGCATTGGAGTACCGTATTTTCTGGATTACACGTTGCGGTTTTTTGCACAGCCTGACTAGGGGAGCGACAAATATACCGGAGCGATGAATATATTAAAATATTTTGAGTATTGGATGTTTGTCACACTGACAGTCGCTAGACGTTGCTCTAGGCTTGTGTACCTGCATCTGCCACATCTGCGTTACTGACAATTTAAAATGTAGACATTACCGGTAACAACCGTACCTGCCATCAGCTTAACACCGAACGTGTCGGTGC
>JAQQAE010002967.1:0-21144 GCA_029823295.1 Pseudamia nigra | reverse complement strand
ATTATAATTATGATAATGATGTCTGGTTATGTTAGGCCAGCAGAGAAGGCCTTGCTGGCCCTGACGGCCCACCACTGAAGAAGACCCATGGATGCAGTCACTCAAAGCACCACTTCAGTGAGGAAACAGCGCTGTGCCGTTTGCATTTAAGTTTTGTTCTATGGATGCAATGGAACGTACAGTGTGCTGGTGTGTGCATGAGTGATGTGTATCTGTTTGTTTTTATGCTCTTTAAGAAAGTAGCTTTTAGTGGACGTTTTTATTGAATAATTTTATATATTTGTTGCACAAATGGGGATGGCACTTTTAAATTTGGTTGTACTTGTAATGTAATAAAAATATGTGAGTAGTGATGAATGTACTATAGACTGTACATATAACTGGACAAAGTAACTGTGACATCATCCATTACTTTATGAAGGGTCGTTTTGAGGCCAATCACGTTGTCACTTCCTGGATGACATATTGGAGCCATAAACAGGATGTGACCATATTTGGACAAACGGCAGCGGGGCAACGTTTGTGCCAGGGGACTCATGGGAAACTAATACTAGCCACTGGCTTACCAACGCAGTAAAACTTCACCACACAGTGTCAAACAAAGTCATATGACATGTTTTTAGTGTAAACACTTACCCACAGCTGCAGTTGAGTGTATGTCATGTATAACTATGAACATATTGAATGAATAGAAGATATGAAGGTCTGAATCAGTCTGACTTCACTAGTGACCTGTTACTATAGCGACATGTCAATCAAATCCCAGCATGGCAGTGATTTGTTGGATTATTTGCTGTAATATCTTAACAACGGAGCAAAAAGTTAAAGATGGATCATCATGGTACTTATTAGAGGATCCAAATAAAACGTTTGAGACCATGATGACGCATGAAAAAAATTCATTTACTTAGTATTTTCAGATACAATCACATATATCTCTATAAGAAAAAAGCTTCTTGGAGCTGGACGATCGGTTCCCCAGTGGCCAAGCAGTGGAATTACAACTTAAAGTTACCATTGGCCTCACTGAACAGCCCTGGTCGTTGCCCTTTGGAATGTACACTGTCAAAAAGTTTTCTTCGAACAATAAATTGTGGACTTGCATACATCTCACATGGTTTAAGACAAGTGGTTTCTGCTGTGGTTACAACTTGAAAGAACTAAGGATTAAAAAAAAAAAATCAGTATGGAGTGATTTGAATCGTGGTGATATTTTGTCCACATTGTACATGTGTCTGTTGTGAGGATTCATGTTTTCAGATTCTCTGCTACTTAAAATTTCAGAAAAACAAATGTTGCCCATGTTGAAATCAGTGAAATCATGTCATGCTCCTCAACATTCTCCTCCGTGCTCCACTTACTGAGCTCGTTCTTAAGGCCACTGGGAAACTAGTGCGACGTGCGTTAAGGAAAACGCGCACGTGCGCACATGGCCAATCATGTCCGTGGGATTTCCTGCGAGCTCTTTCTCTCTCTCCTGCTCGTGCCAGGCTGCATAAAAAGCTGACTTGGCTCAAACTTTGCCCGGAACCCCGAGGATGCTGCAGCTCCTGACCTTCCTGCTGGAGAAGCTCTCTCTTCTCTCCAACTTCAAACTGTTTGAGCGCGGCTGTTGTTCAGATGAGGAGCAGGAGCGCGCCTCGCACCGCGGACCCCCGCCGCCCCTGCGCAGAGGAGACCTCCTCGAGGTCCCCAGAACCATCTTCACTCACTTCGGTATTTATTTAGGCGAGAACAGAGTGGCTCACCTGATCCCCGACATCCTGCCTGTGCTCACCAACGACCACAAACTCATCGGCTCCGTCATCACCAACAAGAGACTCATCCTCGGCTGCGTGTATAAGTGCGCCACGGTGCGCGTGGACACCGTGGAGGACTTCGCGTATGGTTCCCGTATCCTAGTGAACTGCATGGATAAAATCATCAAGACGCAGGCGTTTCCAAACGAAGATGTCGCCAAAAGAGCAGAACAGCTGATCGGTGCGATGCCATACAGTCTGCTGTGGAATAACTGTGAACACTTTGTGACTTTCTGCAGATATGGCTCTGCAGCCAGCCGCCAAACCGAAAAGGTGATTCTTTAAAAAAAAAAAAAAAGCAGTTCAACTAATGCATGTATACATTATGATGCAAAAGTTGCATCATAATTTATACGCGTCTGCAGAGTGCACACAGCAGTAGAATACAAGGGAAAAAAAGCATGTGGCCAAATCCCACTTAAAGTGTGTAAACAGTCAAATGTGTCCCTGCTGTCACATCATCACCAAGTCCTACATGTGTGTCATGCACTTAGATGCAGTTTAATTTAACAACATTTATCCTAATTGAAGGAAGAGGCTTTAAGTTACTGAACATCGACTATAGCCATGACTGTATGTGTGACATGACTAGTTAATATTTCCCTAAAGGTAAATACATTTATCTATTTATTGTATTTATGTTGTCAAAGGTATCTGAAATGTAATGGACTTGATCTTTTAGGACCTGACATTTACAGCCCATATAAATGACCATGATTACCTTTGCTGTATGATCATTTTCTCACTGACTGGTGTTTATTAAACATTTGGACGTGAACAGTTCCAGGTCAGGTCAGGTCAGGTCACCCTGATCTCCTGAACATGGTGACCGGGTTTGATATCATTTAAATTAGTAATAACCACAAGACATTTGACATTCTGAACTTTTTTCTCCCCTTTGTAGTTCTGCGAGTGTTTGAAATCCATCATCAGAGACCAGCGGAGCGTCATTGCGTCCGGCCTCCTCGGAATAATCTCGATTGTCTGCTTCGGCATGGCACCTTCAACTACATTACCCACAGTTCTCATTCCCTTCACACTGTGGATGGCTGGTTAAAGGAGCACAACAGGAGAAAAAACATGGACTGAGTTGTTGCTTTAGTGTTTTTCAGTGTGATGTCTTATACTGTAAAGTGTATTAAAATGTTCCTCTGTGACTTTCATTATTAATCCAATGAGACTCATAGAAATGCGTTAGTTATTTGTTAGCAGGATTATATTTGTAGTCCCTAACATATCATTATACAGTGGGATGACAAAATAGTGATTTATTTTCAGTGGGGTTCATTATGTCTGACACTAAAAGGGTGCACATATAAAACTGTACATATGACAAATATTTAATAAACTTGCTGTTTTTACTTGCGTCTGGCTCCGTGTACGTTTCTTTACATGCAAATTAAAACGAATCCAGGTGATGTTACATGGAGCATTTATTTATTTGCAGGCAGTGATGCAGAATTTGTCTAAAAGTCTAGTGTCACAAAAAAAAGCAGCTGAATTAGAACAATCGGATCACATCGAAGGAGAATTACTTTCCCCCTTTTTTCACTCATTGGATTACTACGCTGTCATGTGATTGCAGCTTTACAGGCAGGTGGCAAAGTACTGAATAATAGTGAGATATTGTGAAAAACAGCCAGCCAATCACCAAGGAGCATTACACAGCGACAAAGGCTCCTGGTGGGCTGTGGTGGCTTCATGTCTGTGACCTTTTAAAATGAGGATTTAAGCAGCATTTTAATGAGGACCTTTGGCCTTAATATGCTGCAAACAAGGCCGTGGTTTCAAAATCCAACCGTCGAGCAAAGTGTGATTAGAAAAAGCTCCTTATACACAACATTGACCAATATATAATCCTTGTGACCTGCGTAGCCCCTCCCTCTCAGCACATATAAAATCCTCAGGTGAAACGCATGCTGCGACACACTGCCACGATGTTCCTGTCCCAGCTCTTCGGCTTTCTCTTTGTCGCTTCCAAAAAACAGGAAAAATTCAAGTATGACCTGTCACTTTACAAGCGTGGCGACCTGTTACAGGTACCCAGGACATTATTCACCCACTTTGGGATTTATCTAGGTGACAATAGGGTGGCACATCTCATTCCGGACATCCTGCCCGTGATCACAAGGAACAAATTGAAAATTGCCAAGATGGTAACCAATAATCGTCTGCTGCTCGGGGTCATCACGAAGGTGGCGAGTGTCAGAGTGGACTCAGTGGAGGATTTTGCTTACGGCTCGGAGATTTTAATCAACCACATGGACAAAGTGTGCAGCCAGCCTCCTCTGGATGGGGACGAGGTGGCGAGGAGGGCGGAGAAGCTGCTGGGCTCCGTCAGCTACAGCTTACTGTGGTACAACTGTGAACACTATGTCATGTACTGCAGATACGGCATGGCCATCAGCTACCAGACATACCAGGTAGAGCGGAAACACGCTGAACACAGGCATACATGTCAGCAGGGGCGGGTAGTACTCAAGAACATTTACTCCTTTACATGTACTTCACTAGTTTTACTTGTACTCTGACTCAGTTGCATCTGGCCACAGCTCAGTGTGGGAGTAAAAAGTTTGAACAAAAAAGTCAATTAAATGAAAAAAATATGAAGAAAATAGTTACTTAAACTAACAAAATGAATAAACCGAGCAACAACATGATCCGAAATGAACAAAACAAAATGAATAAAATTACAAAATGAGCATAAAATTGACAAAATAATCAAGAAAATGGACAAAATAGTCATGTAGAGTACAACATCTAGAAAACTGTTGCTTATTTGTTCACAGATGACCAAATGAAGCAAAAAATAAAATAAAATAAGGCAAGGTGAGTAAAATCAAGTAAATGATATTGCAGTCAGAAAACAAGCAAGAGAATGAGCAAAAAATAAATAAAAAATCAATAAATCAAGTGAGTTAAAAAAATGAACAAAATAAGTGACAAAATGTGAAGAAAAAAATAAAATATGCAGCAAAATTAGTAAAAGTGAACAAAAAAAGTGACCACAGTGGTAAATAAGAGACACAACGACAGTGTAAATTTGAAAAAAGAACAAAAAATAATTAAAAGGGAACAAAAAACTAAATATGCAACAAAATGAGCAAACGTGAACAAGTGAAGTAACAACAGTGGTAAAAAAAAAAACAATAATGTAAGTTTGCAAAGAAAAAACAAAATAGCCATCAGAAGTGAACAAAAATGGATGAAATGAGCTGCAAAGTAAACAAAATAATCTAAAAATTTGAAAAAGCTCAACAAAGTGAGCAAAAACTGAACAAAACAAAATATGCTACAAAATGAGTAAAAGTGAACAAATGAAGCATCAGCAAAAAAAAACCAACTAATGCAAGTTTGAAAAAAGAACAAAAAATCAACAAAATGAAATGAACAAAATAATAGTAATAAAAAACAGAACAAAAATCAACAAAACAAGCCAAAAAAATGAACAAAATAATCAACAAAATGAAATGAACAAAATAATAATAATAAACAGAACAAAAATCATCAAAACAAGCAAAAAATGAACAAAATAATCAACAAAATAATAATAAAAACTGAACAAAAACAGAACAAAAATCATCAAAATAAGCAAAAAATGAACAAAATAATCAAGGAAATAAAAAAAGGCCAAAATAGCTGCAAAATATATACTTTTTTAAACTCTTACTCAAGTACTTGTACTTCAGTCCCTGTAACAGTACTTTTACTTGAGTCCTGTTTCTGTGTACTCTACCCACCCCTGGATGTCGGGTAATTAATGAAACACATATG
The DNA here is from genome assembly GCA_029823295.1 of Pseudamia nigra. Lineage (NCBI taxonomy): Eukaryota > Metazoa > Chordata > Actinopteri > Kurtiformes > Apogonidae > Pseudamia > Pseudamia nigra. The sequence continues at coordinate 15,571 of JAQQAE010002967.1, read as the reverse complement.
AAATGCATGTGGTTCTAGTTTCCACCAGTCGTTCATACTGTAAATGTTTGTCATAAATGACTGTAGCACATAGGTCTATTTTAGAAATTGACATCAATAAAATAATTTTGTTCATTTTTTTCATTGTTTTCTTCCTGTTTTGTTCAACTTATTCATTTTATTTCTCACTTTATTCTTAATTCGTTCATTTTTTAAAATTATTTTTGCTTGTTTTCATTATATTTTTTTGTTAACTTCCTTTCATTTCTTTTTCTTTGATTATTTTGGTTCATCTTGCTGCTTATTTCTCTCTTTTTTATTATTGTGTTCCCTTGTGCTTAGTTGTTGGATACTTTGTTCATGATTATTTTATTCATTTTCCTCCACATCGTTTTACTTTTTTTTTCAATCTTATTTTGTTCAGTTTTGGTCAGTTTCTTCATTTCTTTTGTTCAGATTTTGTATCCTTGAGTTGAAGCGGAAAAGGCACAAATTGCATCAATTCCCCAGAATATTCAAAACAGACTGCTAATTTTGTTACATATTGTATTGTTTTGCTCACATTGTTGCTTACTTCATTCATTTATGTTAATTTTCTTGATTATTTTGTTCATTTTCCTAAACATTTTGTCTGTAAATTATCGGTATATTTTTAAAATTTCTTTTATTCCAGAGAGTTGTTTCTTTGTGTGTCACATGAACATGCACTGGCTTAAGGCCCGTTGCACATGGAGCCATTTTAAAGCAAGTTAATTTCATGGATTATTACAACAGATTATTGGCCATTTCTGTGCAGCACTTTGTGAAAGGTGCTACTAATCCTAATGTGCTTATGAACATGAAAAAAAAGAGTAATTTCACAATGACCGGTTTCCCTGATGCTCAATAACACCCTTATGGGGAGATTTAACAACGGGAGGCTTTTTACTTAAATTAACTTAACTTATTCATGAGCGAAGTGCAACATCGATGGTGAATTTATACTTCGATTGCTACGAAGTCTTTTCATCTTTCTCAGTGTGTAATGTACTACATATTAATGCTCATTTATCTAATGTGTCATTTACTTTCTCCATCATCACTGCCTGATTTTGTTTTAAGTTCTGCACAGCAGTACGGAAGATAGTGTGCAGCAGGATGTCAGCCTATCTAACCACCTTGTGTGGTACAGGAGCCATGCTGTACCTGGGCTGCGTGATGCCGTGGACTGTGACACTAACCCTGCTCATCTCCTTCACCATCTGGATGTCAGCCTGAGGGTCTTCGTCTGCAGAGACACAGACTCCCATTTGATTCGCTGCTGGAAGCTGAAGTGAACTGGATGTTTGACATTCTCAACCAACGCACTGGGACACAGACACGTGCACTGCAACCAACTGTCAAAGTTGTACTTTTTTGCATATTCTTAACGATTGTATAATTTACCTTGCATATTCAGCAGGCACTGACATTTAACATTAATCCCATTCACCGGTGGCAGGTCATTGATTATAAATGGACACTGTGGAGAACTGAAGGCTGAGAGGACGTTCAGAGAGACACGTCCAATACATGCATCATGATGCAGGCTTTATGCTGTCATTTTAAGGCTGGTTTGGACAAAGTGCAATATATTTCCCTCTATTCAAGTCAATGTAACTTTGATAAATACGTTGGCAGGAATGTGTAATTGTGACGTATGCTTTTGGTCGTCAATTAAACACGTGTGTGGACTGTTTTTCTGTCTGGTTTCTTCTGTAATTCTTCATGTGCTGTGCATTGCTGCTCCTAAAAAAATTAAGAGCTAAAATATAAAAGGAGTGCTGACAACATATCATTAAATTATGTTCAATTATTTGATAGAGCTTCCTTTTCCAAATTTAGGGTCGTGGCATAAATTGAGCCATGGATCTGTTTTTTGTTTAGCAAAATGCATAACAATTACGGCTGGGCTTTCCATCATACTTAGGATAAATATTTAATCATAGATTAAAGATCTCTAAACTATGCTTAGAGTCTCGACCAAGATTCTGCTTCCGTTGTCTGCTGTCTGCACTGGAGCTGGATGCGTTCATCTGGACAGAGTCTTCACAGGTTCATTCAGGGGCATCTTATAAACTCTCCACATGGCATCTGTGAAGACGACATTAATGCTGAACACTATATACAGGTTTTGGCATAACATACGCTGCCAAGTAGATTACATATTTTAAAGAAAGGCCTTGTTTACTTCTGCAAGAGAATGTCAAACCACCTTCTGCTGATATTCTCCCAGCATGGCTCTGTAGTAAAAGAGTCATAGTCCTGATCATAGACTGTATATATAACTGGACAAAGTGAGTGTGACGCCACCCATTGGTTTCTGAAGGGTCATTTTGAGGCCAATCGACTTGTCACAGTCCTGAATTATCGCCTCTTGAAAATTTTTGACATAACATGGCATGTAAAATGCAATACAGGAGATCCCAAATTGTTGAGCAGCTCAAGTCTTACATCAAGAATCAGGAAACGTTCCACTTTCAGAAGAATGGTAAGTGCTGAAAAGAGGTGATGCAACAGAGTGGCAAACATGACCCTGACCCATCATTTTACCAGTAGTAATTTCAAACTCTATGGTGGATGTATTCCTCACTCCCCTCCACCAGAGGGGTCATGAAGTCCATTTTGGACAACACATGTCAATTTTCCGTTCAAGTTCAAAGTGAGTCAGTGAGAAATGTAACAATACTGTCACCAGATTTTACTGCTGTTGTGATGCAATTTAACAAGTGCAACATGCAAACCTAAAAAAACAGCACACCCCAAGTCTCACCTGCATCCCTTCCCAAATTCATACCATAAACTACATTCAAAACAAAGTAAACACATTCATCTTCCAAACTAGCTCATCAACACAATCAGTGTGGCTCATAGGTTTGGGTAAAAAAAAAAAAAAGTATTACACAGATATGAGAAAAATAAGTAAGCAGCCAGGTTTAAAGTTTTTGATTTTCACACAGAGATTCTGGTCATTACTATCCTGATGAAAGCAACAAAAATAACATCTTCATTCATTCTTCAGCATTTTCTCTGAGAATTCAAAGGAAACAAGCAAACTGGTCTCACAGCTGTGGGGATGATACGCGAGATGCTTCACCAGAGACAAAAGAAATCAGACTTGTACTGTACAGTGCTGGGCTAAAGTACATAACGAGCTACATTTGCACCATTTGTGCCATTAAAGTGTCTACAACGAAACACAATTTTAATATTGTTGCATTAGCCCTTCTGTGAGGCACGAGTGGGTAGTACTCGTGCCTCACAGCTAGAAAGTTCTGGGTTCAATCCCAACAGAGGTTTGCATGTTCTCCCTGTGTCTCCCACAACCAAAAACATGCACTAGGAGGTTAGGTGAATTGGTCACTCTAAATTGTCCATAGGAATGAATGAGAGTGTGAATGGTTGTCTGTCTCTATGTCAGCCCTGCGATGAACTGGCAACTCATCCAGGGATAGGCTCCAGCCCAGAAAAGACAGTAAAGAAATGACAATAGATACAATATACTATATATACAATATCATACAGTCGCCATATGATTTTGACACTTTTGTGCATTGTAGAGCATGAATCATCACCTTTACTGGGTATTTCAGGAGCTGAGTGCAGTTTACTATTGTATTGTGTTTCATGTACACTATAAGTACGTTTACACCAGCAGGGACTGTAACGGCTTTGTGTTCAAGGGGTTTTTCAACCAGCGGCCCACAGCCCCCTGGTGGTTCATGACAGCATTGCAAGTGGTCCATGGCCTTGTCGTTTGAGTATATAGCCAGTTCCATCATGGATTAGTTCACAGTAAGGAAATAACAACATTCTCCTGTATACTGTTTGGCATGCAAGCTCCGACTTCACAGAAATCAGAGAAATGTAAGAGCAAGGACTACATTAAATCCAGATTTACATTCACTACTGAAGAAGGAGGTGACGAGGTACCTCTGTGTTTCATATGCTCTATGCTTTCAAATGAAGCCATAAAACCATCACAAGACTGTGAAATTCATCACACCCAGAAATCACACTAATAAAAAAATAATAGTCTCAACACCTGTCCTCACGCTGAACAGCAGTGGTCCCCAGGTCGCTTCTTAGTCAGAAAGGTGGTCCTGGATCAAAATCAGTAGCAAACCCCTTTTGTATTTAAATATGGACAATATATGGTACAATTTGGTACAAATATGGACAAAAGTATTGGGACATCTCACTGTTGCACATATAGGAACTTAAACTCATATGAATCCTTATCACATCTGGCTCCAGCTGTTCCAAATTTTTAGTCATTGGCACTTAATCAATAGATACTGTACAAATGAACAAAGATATTAACTGTAAATAAATATTTTCTGTTTTTCATTGTTTGTTCACTCTCCTTATTTTATTCATTTTTGATCATTTTTGTTCATTAAGTTTGTTACATTGTTCATTTTGATTATTTTGTTTGCTGATTAATTTTTGTTGTTCATTTTAGTGCTTATGAATAGTTCAGGACTTTTGACCATATTGTTCACCTTTGATGAATGTCTGAATCACGACTCAAACTGTGACTGTTTGTGGTTTGGGCCAAATGGGGAAAATCGAAAATCTTTTAAGCTGTTAAAACTAAACACATCCTGTATGTGTCTTGGCGCTGAATCTCATCTCAGTTTGAAGAGTCTTGAAAGTGACTGCGAAGAACGTTTATTTCTGTTTCTTTGATTTGCTTTAGTGAATCGATCATGAATGTGAAGGAACGTCATCATAACTGGTCGCAACTGAATCATCACTATGGCAACCTGGCACATGCCGTCCACTGGTGAAAACTGTGTATTGAAAGGTCTTAAAATAACTGGTAAGTGTACGGAGAGAAGTCATTGTCAAGTCTATCATTAAGGTGCAAACTGAACTCCTGTGCTTGACAAATAAACTGTTAATTCATCGTCACATATTCGCTTTTCATAAACGTCCCCAGCGGCTTGTTATATATGGCTGAAAGGTGAAAACCTGTCACCCTGATCAAATCACTCACTAGTTTTGTCAGATGCCCTGATTCATTGCCTTGTTATTGCACTGAAGCACGAACCATGCAGCGTGTGCATGTGTATTGATTAATGACAGGCTGAAGTATTGATCTACAGCTCACAGTTTCTATTAAGTAAATGCAACAGTCATGCTGAGATTTAAAGGTGCAGTATGTGACATTGATTTCATTTTATGTATGTATTTGCTACCAACATTGCACATTAATGAACATCTGCAGTGAGTTAACAGATGTGCTGGATTACAGCTAAGTGCTAATTTGCATCCGTAGTCACCAGGCAGGTAACAGAAACATGACAAAACATACAGTAAGATGACAGAGGAAAAGTACGGTAAAAGTACAGAACATTAACAAGTTCAAAGTGATCACATGACCGGTTTGTTTTCAACCACTGCTTTAGTTGAAGGTGGGGTCCTGTATGTTGGACACTCCCTTATTGCGAGGGGTCAGACTGTTCCAGTGCTTGCTTCCTTTCACAGCAAGTGTGTTTTGTCCAAAAGCTGTTTTTCTGTGTTGCACCTTAGTCCCCTTCAGTGGAGGCCCTGGCACGGACACCACTGTGAGTCCATGGTTTGAAAAACTCAGACATGGGAGGTGGGGGAGGTCCATGTCCATGCAGCTTGTCAGTAAAACCTATTTTATTTAGACCCCATATTTAGACCTGATCTTGTCTTTGCATCTACACTTGGTGTTATTATTGTGTTCTCTTAAGTCACGTCAAATGGTGGCCAATCATTTTATGACGCCATTAGCAAGATCACGTTATCATAAAGCCCTTTGGAAAACTTCACAGCATTGCTCAGCATTGATGTTCGCTCATGCCAGTAGATGTGCTTGCATTTGCATCTTCAGAAAAAACAGAAAATCACTAAAAATGAAAAAAAAATCCATTCTTCTGTCCCCAGCCACCTCCTCCAGGGAATCTTAGTATTCCCAGGCCAGCTGAGACATGTAATCATTCCAGTGTGTCCTGGGTCTGCCCTGGGGCCTCCTCCCGTTTGGACATGTCTGAAACACCTCACCAGGGAGGCGTCCAGGAGGCTCATCTTATAAGATGCCCGAGACAATTCTACTGGCTTCTCTTGATGTGGAAACGCAGTGGTTCTACTCTGAGATCCTCCAGATGGCCAAGCTTCTCATCCTATCGCTCAGGGGCCTTGATCATCTTCTTTGGCTTTTGACCATAGGTGAGGGTAAGAATGTTGTTCAATCACTACATTGAGAGCTTCAGCTTAAAAAAAAAAAAAAATTATTTCAGGCAAATGGCAACAAGGGAGGCAAACAATCACATGTCTTGTGTCATGCTATACAATACTACTGTAATGTGCAAAAAAAATAAAAAAATAAAAAAAAAATAAAGAAAGCTCCAATTTTGTTTGAAAGGGAGTGGGAAGAAGAAAACTTATTTAATCCCACCCCCCTTTCTCATCAGTATGATTTCTCATTCTCCAAAATATTTAAGGGGCAACAATAGACTCCAAACTTATTTAACAAATATCTATAACAAAAATTATCAGTAGCTGAAAACTAAATGTTAGAACATGGTGGTGCTACCATAGGTAAAGGATCACTGTTACATTATAATAACATTGCATGCGAACAATGATGGTGGAGACTGAACAACATCAACAATGATAACAGACAATAAACCAAACAATAGTAATGGACAGATACCAACAATAATAAGGAAATGATAAGCAACCGTTAATTGTAATAGACAGAGTACAGATGTAAAATTAAGACCCTCTTTCTATATACTCTATTGTGACCAGACCAGAAGTTCATGTAATTGTTTAAATCTGTGAATATTTTGGCATTGCTTGTGTTGTATAATCCAGGCTTTCAGCTCAGCTCACTCTTCAACACAACAGGCAGGTACAGTATTTATGTACAGACAGGGAGTTAAAGTTAAATATGTGAAGTCCAACAAAAAGAAAGAAAAAAAAAGACAAAAACTCAGCAGCTGTGGAAACTTTAGCTTATTGATAAAAGACAAATGCAAATAAGTGCAATAGAAAGACTTTAGTGAATAAGTGTGTGTGTGTATGTGAGTAGCCATCACTCCAATCAACATAGGAAAACAGAATAAAACTCAATTGATATGTAGGAAGAGCTGCAGAAACAAATGTTTGACAAAGGCATCGACAGATGATCACGGTATATTAGATTCAGACAAGAGGACACGTCAGGGTCATTCCATGTAAAATTAACAAATTCTGAGAAAGGTTCGCGCACAACCTCTTCCAACTGAATTAACCTCTGTCAATTCAGCAAGAAATTTGAAAAGCTGAATGGAAAGCCAGTGTTTGAATATGAATTGTGAATAAAAATGTTACCTTCATGCTGCTTTCTGTTTCATAATACATGGAAACACCACAGAGAATATGCTAATCAGCTAATTTTTTTTAACTTGATGTTGTGAGACCCCAAATGCACGTGGCAGTATCATAATTAGTTTTTAACAGAGCTGGTATGTGTGTTTCACCCCTGAAATGTTCATTCATTTACATGTATCACATATAAAGTCACAAGGGGCTCAAAAATGATGCAAATTTGAAGCCCCAATACCTTCAAAAGACTAAACTCAAAAAAACTTCGAAGAAAAATTTGGTATAAGTTTATTAAATGTTCTACTGTGATCAAAATTTCAGCTAAATCTGTACAAGTCATGTGGGAAATGACCCACTACCAAAATGCAAATGCGCTGAGAAACCCTCAGCTGTGGATCGAATCACACAAACACATTTTGTTTTGCTGAGTTGTTTAGTATAAATGTGCAGTAAATTTAGTTGGTGTCTGATATTAAAATACCTTGCACATTGTAACAGTGGACAACATCTTGACTATTTCCTCACTAAATAAGCAAGTTACCTTTAAGTCACCCATAGTCGCCTTATTCATACCTTTATTATGAGCCACGTTTATGTGTTTTACTTTCCACTTCCTTGCACTCCACTCAGTGGATAATGACTCTGGCTGTTCAGTGAGGCCAATGCAGAACAAACTTGAAGTTGTAATTCCGCCATTGGCTGCAGGGGCACTGTTCATTCAGCTCCAAGAAGCCTGACTCCCTTCGGGTTACATTGGATTTCTCTCTGAAAATACCAAGAAAATAAATTTTTGTCATGAGTCATTGTGTTATCAGATGTTTTATTTGAACCCTCTGGTAAGTGATCTGGTGGTCCATCTTTCACTTTTTGCTCCGTTATTAAGATATTACGGCAAATATTGTGACAGATCACTGCCGTGCTGGGATTTGATTGACCTGTCACTATGGTAACTCAACTCACCACTGAAGTCAGACCTTCGTATCTTCTATTGAATCAATATGGGCATAGTTTTATCTGAGATACGCTCGACCTGCAGTTGTGGGTAAGTGTTTACACTAACAATACCGTGATATGACTTTGTTTGACAATGCTTGGTGAAGTTTACTGCCTCAATAAGCTAGCAGCAAGTATTAGCTTTCCCATGAGTCCCCTGGCATGCTACACTGGTAGCACCACCACTGTTCATCCAAATACGGTTGCATCCTGTTTTTCACTCAAAGATGGCGTCCAGGAAGTGACAACCCAATTGGCCTCAAAACGACCCTTCACAAACTAATGGGTGACGTCACAGTCACTTTGTCCAGTTATATAAACAGACTATGAGCCACTCAACTGACAACCAGCATTTGAAATGTCTTTGTAAAAGCATACATAACAATTAACTTCTGGATCTGTAAGTGGAAGTGTTTTTCCACTGATGCATCTATCTTTTAGCATCCAGTAAAGAGCAAATGGACCGATCACATACAAAGGCTTTCAGTGTCTGTAAATACAGTTTCATAATAAATACAATATAATAAATCTTTACTACCCTGCGTTGAACTGGCGACTCATCTACAGTGTACCCCGCTTTCACCCCAAGTCAGCCGGGATTGGCTCTCGTACCCTCCCTGACCCTTGTGAGGATTAAGGGGTAGAAAATAGATGGATGAATGGAAATGTTTACTGACAACGTAAAGGTGCATTTTATCTCCATGATGAAGTAGGACGTGTTTTGAACATGTACAATGTCTCAGAATTCAACATCCATACGGGTCATCGCCTGAAAAAGCGGGCTTCAGTGGAATCAATCAAGCAAGTACTTTAATAATCAACACATTTGGTCAATAAATACTCAAATAACAGAAATGTAACCAAAGAAGCACTTGCTTTTTCACCGTCCGTTGGGAGTCATTTCTCTTGCAAGTGAAGCAGGGCTTTGAGTCTCTGCGTGCGTGAGACCAGAATAACTCACTGCTGGATGTATCCATCTTTGTTAACCTCAGCAGGTATAATCACTGAGTGGGAATCTCCAAGTGATTAGATTTTGGTGCGTCTAGCTCAAGAATTAAGGAAACAGCATGCGACAAATTGTTTCACCCCTTCATAAGACATAACTATTTTTCCACTTCAAGCTACATTTAATTTGAACCTGAGTGTATCGTCTTCTGTGACTTTTGGACAAACAATCTCTTTTTTCCCCACTTTTTCATGGTCAAACCACTGATTCAAATCTCATAAAGCAGTTGATTGCACAGTAAGTGCCTGGCTATCTAAGAATATGAATAATATGAGAACACATGAACAGAAGCGTTCTTGAAAAAACTGCTGCAAAACAGCTAAAGCAAATTCAGACATTCCTTTTTCCCCTCTATCTCCCCATCGGTTTGGCCTCTGCAACAATCAGCTCCGGCATTGTATTGCTATGTTACATGTCAAAACAATTAAATAATAAATTAATTAAAAAAGCCCCAAACAGAGCCTGCAGTGGGTCTACAGAGTTCCTCCTGGCAAAGCAAATATGTCTGCAACAACAGGGCATTCTGATCACAGTTCTGTTTGCCAAGCTGCCAAACAAAACAGGGCTAAAAAAATTATTAGTATTAGTATTAGTCCCAGCAATTCTAAACAACTTTTCACCATGAATAATCATCTTCCTCAAACCCCAACCACATATCTGCAATAACCCCACAGAGGAGCAGTGCAACAGATTTATGGCACATTTCGCCTCTAAGGTAACCATCTGTTCCACACTGTCTGTAGCCCCTCCCTCTCCCCAACCCCTTGACTGGTCCCGATCAAAACCAATGGCCCATCTCTCACACTTCCAGAACACCACTATAGGAGAAGTTGACAACATGATCCAGAGGATGAGACTCGCAACATGCACATTAGACCCAGTCCCGTGATAAAAGCCGATGTCTCTGACATAAGCCCCTCATCACCATAATCATCAATCACTCTCTTCAGTGCAGTCATATCCCATTGTCATGAAAAACTGCATTAATTAGACCACATCTTAACACCCCCCCCATGTACAGTACATCCAGCACCTCTGCAATATTGTATTCCTCCATCTCAGGAACATCACCAAACTCCATCCCTCCCTCTCCATCCATGATGCTGAGAAGCTGTTCCTTGCCTTTGTCTCCTGCAGGCTGGATTACTGTAATGCACTCCTCATCAGGATCCCTGGCAAGATTCTCCAAAAGCTCTAATACATTCAAAACAGTGCTGCCAGGATCCTGATGAGGGTGCGTAAATTTGAGCGCATCACCCCAATCCTCCAGACACTTCACTGGCTCCCCATAGAAGCTCTGTTTACTCAAACACCAATACAGCCATGGAAACGCCCCACAATATCTGAAAGAACTCCTCACACCACAATCAACCACAAGATATCTCCAGCCCACGGAAAACCACTGTCTAAAAATATTATAAATTAAACATTTATTCAAGGCTTTCCACAATAACAAAAAGTTATTCGAAGGCATTTTGACAGATTTTTGAGCGCCGTGTACCACATACTATCTTTGAACCAATTTTACCGTAAGCACAAACCAGGAAAAATCAATATATAAGGCGCACCGGATTATAAGGCGCACCTTCGATTTTTGAGAAAATTAAAGGATTTTAAGTGCGCCTTATAGTCCAAAAAATGCCGTAAATAGGCTCCATCTTCAGTAGATCAACACATAATATGAAAAAAACAAACAATAAGATTTAGAAAAATCCAAATAAATGAAAACATATTGTCAGTGTGTGTATGTGTATATGGGAATCATACACCTGTTCAGGGAGGGGCTGCCTGCAGCTCCCTCACATTTACTAACGGAATACAATTTTCTTTTAATGTAAATTCTTTTATTGCATATTATATTGTATGTTTGAGATTTATCTTAAATGTAAAGTGCTTTATAAATAAAATGAAAGAAATTATTATTGTCTATAGCTGCTGGCAAAATAAGTTGCACTGTGATTGTATGAGGTCTTTTGCATTGTGCAACTGTAAGCGTCACCTGAGATGATGCTTTCACTGCATTTCCCCCCATTTTTGCACTTTTTCTCATGAATATCTGCTGTCCTTTGAAAATATGCAACATATCTTGCATATCTTGTATATATGCATACAGTATATACAATAGGCTTGGACTTCAAACAACTGTGATGTGTCTCCATATGTCACAACAGTTTTGAGACTTCATGGCTTCATTCAAAAGAAGCATAGAGCAAAGGAAACACAGTGATACCTCCTCACCTTCCTGGTCAGAAGTGAATGTAAATCCTTATTGGATGTAGTCCTTGCTGTATTTTCTTTTTTTTCTCTGCGTTTTACATTTCTCTGCAGACACATGATGTACTAGGCTTAAAACTTTCCTTTTTGACAAAGCGCATAGTCAGGGTTAAGTCAGGTGACCCTTAACCTTCCATTAGTTCTGCTGCATAGACTCTCAGATGTTCTGTTGGGTTTACTCTCTGTATAGTCTTGAGGATTTGGCCATGAATTGTGAAGCACATAGAGATAATTTTAGATTATGATTGCGCTATACAAATGCAATTGAATTACTAATACAAGTACTGTACATTTTCTCACTTATCTGTATATGAAGGTCAAATAGAAAAATCAAGCCCTAGTTGTATCTGCTTTTACTGCTTTTCATTGATGTGTTCTACACTGGAAAAGTCAAATCAGTTTTCTGTCCTTCTGTTTCTCTTTCTGCAAAGGTGGCCAGAAATGACATTAATTCAGCTTTTATTAATTTTCATTCTTATTGGATGTAATGTGAATAATAAAACATGCTATTTTGTGCAGCAGTAAGAAAGAACACGGGAGTAAGAAAGTCATTGGCTTCTGTGCATTAAAGTCATTCTGGATGATGGCAAGAATCCCCAATTCCAAAAAAGGTGGGACACCATATAACCTGTAAATATAGGCAGATTATAAAAACATAATTTGCAAATTCATAAACCCATATTTTATTCCCAATGGAGCATAAACATATCAGATGTTGAAACAGACATTTTATCATTTCATGGAAAATATTAGCTCATTTTGAATTTGTTGCGGGCAACACATCTCAAAAGAGTTGGAGCAAAGGCAACAACAGGCTGGAAAAGTAATTGGCACAAATCAAAAACAACTAAATAAGCATTTGACAACTAACTAGGTTCAATGGTAACAGGTCAGGCTGTTTCACCCACAGCCAGGACTCACAGAAACGGCAGGATGGAGTGATGGATGGATGGATGGATAGACAGATTAATGAATGTAGTTAATCCATCTATTCTGTCATTAAAGTGACAGGAGGACATGTTGTGGATTAGAGATGCCCTTGAAACCCAACAAATCATGTTTTCGTGTGAACTCAAGTCTCATGACAAGAACACGAGGGCCACTAAGCTTCACTCTCTGAACTTTAATTTAAATGATTTTGCTTTAACAATACTACCAAACCCTCAGTCTATTATAAAACGTGACAAAATAATTATATTTTGTGACAAAATAATTATATTTATGTACAAAATTGCAACCTGACAAAATGTATATCAGTTGTCTTCAATAAACTGAATTGCTATGAAGCTCTGGGAATACAGTTATAATTTAGTGGCTACTTTTCACTGCATATCATCTAACAGATGCATTGCAACAAATTGCCTTCCTTCATTTTACCTCTGAGAAAATTATTTTGAGAATAGCTTCTTCTCCCTGACAGACAGATATACATCCTTGCCCTTGTTTTTTCTTTTCTCTCATTCTGATGTTGTTTTTGATTACATGGTCAAACCCCACCTGCAGTTCACACTGTCAGCACTGAACCATAGTGTGATTGCTCTCAAGTCTCTGATTCCTTATTTTCAACAGATTTTCAAGGAAACGACGGCCTTCAGGATCCTACAATGCAAATATTCCAGCTGTGCGATGCTTCCCACACCAATAATAACCTTAACCTTATCTTTTATGTTCTTATCATCGTGACATACAGATTTGTTGCAGATGATCATATTACACCCATTTGCTGGATGTAATTGTCACATAGTATTATCAATACATACACACCATGATACTTTGTGTATCAGTAAATCCATGTACTTTTTGACATTTTTGTAGGTGCTGTTGTTTGTTGTTGTGACTTTCTTTTGCAGATGCAGCAGCTGGTGATACATTTCATGCTTACATTGATGGAACAGAACATTCTGTTATGTTTTCTGTTTTCTTTCCATCTATTCTCTCTATCCCTATCACTCCATCTTTGTTTCTCTTTCTCTCGGTCTCCATCAGTTTTACTTTCCCTACCTGTTAGCTCCAGCACTGTATTGTTCAGAATCAGAATAATTGTTTATTGCCAAGTATGCATACACATTTGAATTTGTCTTGTCATTAAGGAGCAAAAACATTGAACAACTCAGGGAGTCAGATGGGAAAGTTCTAAGTCCTACAGTAAGTCCATGGAAAGCTGGGATGACTATATTAAATGTAGAGCTGAAGTACACTAACAGGATCCTCGTGTAGGTTCCTGGGGAGTCTAGATGCAGCAGGGTGAAGTGTAGTGCCATGTTAACGGTGTCGTCCACAGATCTTTTAGCTCTGTAGGCAAACTGCAGGGGGTCCAGAAGTCGGTAGGAGATGGATTTGAGATGTGCCAATACAAGGCACTTAAAGGACCTGTTGTATTATACTTCAAAATAACGAAACAAATAAATAAAATTAGTACCAAGCTGAGACTCTAGTGGGTCTGTAGAGCTCTGCTTGGCAAAGCAAATGTGTTTGGCAAAACAAGGCATTACATGTATGCTCATTAAGCTGCCAGACAAGATGTGGAAGAAAAAAAAAAAAAAGTCCCCCACCAGCATCACCACTAAACACTGTTTGAGACAGACTGAAATGCATCACTGCTGAAAGTCCAATAAGACTTGACAAACACTTCAAATGTGCACATTTACATTGAAAATGACGTGGATCTTTCCACCCATATAACATACTAATGATGTGGCTACCATTGAAGTTTATGCCTTCAGATGTTTAATGCACGTATAAACTCATACATGAGCTGCAATGATGAGACGAAGCCATGCAACAATGAAGCAGTTTTTACTAAAAGAGTGGCTCTCAGCTGGTTTTGCCTTGTGACACTGATTTTGAACTGAACTGAGCTGAACTGAAAAAACTTGATCCATTTTATGGAAATTCTTATCATGCCATAATCTGCCACCAGCTGTGGTGTTGGGGATGAAGGATCTCAGTTCTGTAGGGTAGCAACGTTAGTCGTCCACTGCAGCTGCTCCACTGTTGGGACAGAATCAGGTGAAGAGGATGGCCTGGGTTGTCCATGATGTCCTGCAACTTTGTCTGTGTGCACCTGTCCACCATAGCTCCCAGTGAGTCCAGCCTCCCTCCAACCACTAATCCAGCCTCTTTACCAGTCTGTCCAGGCGTTTTACATCTCCCTGATGCTGCCTCCCAAGCAGGCCACAGCATAAAGGAGTGCACCTGCAACCACTGATAAAACATGTGCAACATCTTAGTTCAGGCGTCAAAGGACCTGGGCCTCTATGTAAATTGAAAACCATTCCAGGTACCTCTGAATCTGATGAAAGAATACCCTGAATATGGAAAGATGCCATTAAAGCTAAATGTGTCTGGTCAATAAAAATGTAAATCATGCTCTGCACTATTTAACAATATAATCCACAAGCTTGGATGTCATAGTATTAATGTGTGTCAGCATACAAATTTTTCAGGTTATGAGGAAGACATTGGGCAAAAAACTCGGGTTGCGAGTAAAATAGTTCACGGGAGCAAGAGCGAGAAAACACCAACTACTCACCAACCGACTGGAAATGCAGACGTGAAACTCGAGTTGTATTGCTCTTCATATTTGTGCCATTTTTCACCTGAAATAGTGCTTGGTTTTGTGTTTTTTCATCATGGGACCTAAGAAGGATGCTAAGGGTGAGTGTCATATATGGCTTTAACAGAGTAAGCTAATGTGTGTTGCAGCTTTACATCACTGAGACGCTTTACGGCAGCGGCCGCTTTATGGCTGTGAGGGTTAGAAGCCGCATCTTGTCGTGTTATTTCCTGCCTGTTCATGCAGAGAGTTTGTGAATTAAAGCAGTGTTATAAAAGTAAAACCACTGCTCCATCATTCTACAGTGAGAAAAAAACTCATAATAGGCAACGTGTCATTATAAATAATTTTTAGAACTAATTTCATGCATTCCTTTTCAGATAATTAACATAACTTCCTTT
>JAQQAE010002966.1:0-21153 GCA_029823295.1 Pseudamia nigra | reverse complement strand
ATTTTGAGTTATTTTGAGGGAACAATACATTTACACTGTTATATAAGCTGAACACTGACTACTTTTCATTGTGTCAAGTGTCATTTCTTCAGTGTTGTCCCATGAAAAGATATAATTAAATATCTGCAGAAATGTGGGGGGTGTGTTCACTTTTGTGAGATGCTGTACATGTCATATATGAATTATAGAGTGAAGTAACGGTCCCTATTATTCTCTCACCTAATACTTACATGGCTATTGTAATCAGGAGCATGTACAGGCACTTGAAGATAACGTAACCAGTGTAGCACACCCAGATGTTGCCTATGAAAGTCATGAGGAAGAGTGCTGCTGCCCCAAATGCAGAGAAAACACCAAGGGCCAGCTCTCCCCACTGTTCCCATTTCACTTCAGTGAAGCCTATGCCATACGCTGTTGCTGCGCCTACAAAAACACACTGAGTCAGAGCTCATTTTTTCAAAATCACAGCTGACAGGGATGTAGAAAATCAAATGTGCTGTTGAGTCAATTGAAACACTAACAATACAAAAAAAATGGCAGTGTTTCACTGAATGACTGAATTTACCACAAATTTCCTTGCATGCATTTCTGACTGGACTTTTCCCTAGTTGATGTCAGTCACAGCACTACTTTAGCTTACTTAAGAGGTTGGATACTGCCTCCACCCCTCCATTGTAGATGGTGAAGTTCTGAGAAGGCTGCACATGCTCCCACAGTACCTGAGGGATAATACAGGAAGTGCTGGTGTGATTTTGTTGTTCTACACATGCAAGGTTAATGATAACTAAAACACTGGATCACTAGATTCAAATATACAAGTGTATGCTTATCCTTAAAGTGATATAACAGCTTTTGTGGGATAATTGGTAGAAACACAGCTTTTCCAACTGACCTGCACATAGTTGACAGTCTGGTTATAGCCACAGGTGGCCATTGCCCACCACACTGACCAGAAGAGCAGATGTCTAGTGGAATAACACTGGAGAAAATCATCCCACAACCGAAGAAGAACTTGGCCGCAGCTGGCTGCATCTTCCTTAGTATCTTCAGCTTTAAGCACATTTTCCTCCAGCTTTCTTGCATCATTGATGATCTCTCCTCTTTTCTCTTCTTTTTCTTCAACTCTGGATGTATCTACATGATTGGTTGTTCCCTCTGTTACTGCCTTATAACTTGTATATTTACGGTGGAAGAACATACTTCTCTGTGGCATTGGCAGGAAGAAGGATGTGAAGAGAGCTATGGCAGTAAGAACCATTGTAAAGACCAGGATGTTGTTGTAAGACATGAGGTTAAAGCTGACAAGAAACTGGCCCAGCACAGAGCCAACTGTGTACCCCAAAAGTTGCACACTACGGAGGTAAGAGGTGGCTTTCCGGTACCTCTTCAGATCTATTACACTGAAAGAAACAACATAGTTAAGGTAAAATTTGAAATGTCTCAACCAACAATGCAAAATTGTGCCCGATATCTGGCACTACAGCTGACTGACAGTTTTAATGACCTGTAGATGTAGGAGAAATAGGCCACCTCACTTGCTGTCACCACTCCATAGAAGAACTGCATGGCCTGCATTGTTGGTACACTGTGAGTCCAGAGAAGCATTGCTGTGGTAATGAAGAGATTGCAACACTGGAAAACTACCACAGGCTTGTAACGTAGCCAGTCAGTCAGCAGGAACACTGGCACCAGTGTGGCCAGGTAAGAGTACGTCCATACTGGGAAAATCTGATTGTTTACCTGCCAAAGAAAGGCCAGTATCAAAAGTAATAAATCTGACATAACCTGTTGAACTGCATGTATCTTCATTCCTTCATAGCCATAAAAAGATATTAGTTAGAACCTTACTACTTGGGTTATAAAGATAGCCACTCTCATTTTCCAATCTATTTTGTAAAACTACAATGCCATGATTTTCTTTGGTTTGGCCTATCGACAAGCCAAAATGCTTTAGTGTTGGGTGTAAATGTCACAAAATTAACAAAGCAAACAGAACTACACTGCCTACTGTACACTCCCTTTATGGCACAGGAAATGTTGAGTAGAACCCCAATTCCAAAAAAGTATGTAGTAAGAATGTAAATAAATCACAATGCAGTGATTTGCAAATGTCATAAACCCACATTTTATTCCCAGTAGAACAACACATCAGACGGTAAAACTGAAGCCAGAGGACCTGGAAGAAACCTGCACACCCTGCAAACTCCACACAGAAAGGCTCTGTCCTGACATTGTGATTCAAATCCAGACCCTTGTTGCTGTGAAGCGTGTGTGCTAACCACTGCACCGTCATACCATGCATTCACATACATCATGCTGATTACTTTTCCTGCCTGTTCTAGCTGTTTTCAGATGTGTTAAGGCCATCTAATTCAAATGGAGCTAATTTTCAGTATTTTCTCAGGTGTTTCAATCTAATATATTCTTTATGTGCTATGTGGAATAGAATGAATTTATGAGATTTGCAAATCATTGCACTCTGTTTTTATTTACATTCCAATGTTATTAGAATTGGTTTTGTAGATTGGCAATAATTAATAATAGTCATTTTGAAATGTTAAAAGTGTTGTACCTCTTCGGTTGTTAGATTTTTATCTGGTCCAGTCATGTATGAGATGAGGAAAGGCTCAAGAGGCTTGACTGTACTGAAGAATCCGTAGATGCACAGCAGAGTGGTGGGGTACCTCCAGTCTTCTCTCCACCTTTTCACTGCCTCCATCTTGTGCCTCTCTGGAGATGAACACAACTCAAGCTCCCTTCTTCCACCTGCATCAGATGTGTTTGTGTGTCTCTCTGTGTGCTGCTATCGCCTCTCCTTGGTGCAACATTTTAGAATCATTGGCCTTGGTTTGTAAATCAACAACCTCGTTGAAGGGCAGCACAGTCTTAGTCATAGTCCAACTCAACTAGAGATGCACGTGTCACCACAGATTAAACAGGCAAATTTTAGTTTATCTTTCATTTGTTTCACTAATCAGTAATAACTGCAGCTTTATTGTGCCTTTATTGTACTCATTGGATTCCTATACAGATTACAAGCTGTAGAGATAATGCGGAGCAGACCTACTGAGTCACACTTGAGCTAAACGTCCCTGCTGTGCCTGTCTGTGTGCTTTTATTTTGGAGGAGCGAGATAGTAAGTTTGGTATCTTTTATCAGATTTTTTTAACCTATTTAAACACTAAGTGGTTCTAACAGCTTTGAATCTGAAATAATTTACACTTGCAGACAGTTGGTTATCAAGTGTGTCAAAGTGAATGCAGAGTCTCTGCATGACACTCCCTTAGACACTTTATTGTTGTCACATGCACTCTTCTGGCAGATCTGGATCTGCACCATAATCTGTCATGTTCAACTGAATTTACATTAAAAATAAAGATATGGCAAAACCGTTCATTCACTCCCCATTATCTCAGGTTTGGTGATAAATTTAAGTCTGGTCCTGTTAATTTCTGTACAGCAGATAAAAAAATACTGAATTTTACTTGAAACTGAGCTAAATTGGAGATATTCATAGACACCCTTCTCTTAAATATCTCAGATTTTTTCATCAAGATCCATGCATTATTTGCAAAGAAGTTACAAAAAATGTGATAAAAAAATCCCTGGAACCGCACCAAAAGTAAATGACTTCTTCCATGGCCCGAACTCTACCCTTCTACCACATTTTGTGCAAATCAGCTCAGTAGTTTTATGTAATCCTACTAACAGACAAACCAACAGATGTTGAGGAAAACATAACCTCCTTGGTGGAGGAAATAAATATTCCCAGTTATTTGTATTGATAGTGTGTTATGTTGATCATATGCATTGATACTTTGCACCAATTTTTCAAAGCATTTGAGAACTTCTTTGAGCTTTTGCAAAACATTCAATATGTTTTGTTCATTTGATGTGAGGCTTTGTGGTTTGTGTGCAGTTTGAGTTTTGCAAAAAATGCCAGTACCTTGAAAGATTGTGCCAAAACAATAAGGAAAAAAATATATAACTATTTATTATTATTTAATTCTTAATCATGTAAGTACCATCAAGGCCATGACAGTCCATTGACATTGTTCAAAAATGTTGAGCACAGATTACATCCCCACCAGACTCCTGCTTGTCTTCCTTACTTCCTTTGTGATCAGCATAGTATTGTCGATGCACCCTGTATGTCCCTCGAAACAGGAAAAGCACAGAGATGGCAGCATAGTAGCTGCCATAGATGATAAACTGCAGAGAAAGGCCTTTGTCATTCAATGCATCGTTCTAACAATTTCTGTGTACTGTATCTACCTTTAACATAACTTGTATGCAACAAACCACCAGGTGTCACTCTACATTCACATTTGAGTCTGTGCCTGATAAAACTTTGATTCTTCTTATGTTCTTCATTCAGTCAGACAATGCCAGAATTGCATCCACACACAAAACACTGTGTTCCCAGTTCTATTGATCTAAGCTGGTAAAAGCATACTGTACCTGAGTGAAAGTCCAAACCCAGAGCAGCTTCATCAACAACAACACCAGTGATGCTAGTCTGCAGTGAGAGGGCTATAAAAGTGTTGATCCCAAATGTCAGAGCATAGTACTCCATGGAGACGCTTGAGGCAATCTGAAAACTAAAGGAGAAATAAGTCTGTAATTTCTGAACAGTGGAGCAAATGTAAGATATGCACTGTCAGGTAGAACATACTGTACTGAAGGCCAGGATCCAAAATGAGTCACAGAAATTTTTCATTGGGATTCCAATTTTTCAGTTATGTTTACTTAGTTGTTTGTTTGTTTTATTGTGAATTTGGCATTTTTTTGTTTCATTTGGTTCATTTTTGTTATTTTTTGTGTTGTTAGCTTTCTTAATTTTCTTGATTATTTACTCATTTCTGTTAGTTTTCTTGACTATTTTATTAATTTTGTTGAT
The DNA here is from genome assembly GCA_029823295.1 of Pseudamia nigra. NCBI lineage: Eukaryota > Metazoa > Chordata > Actinopteri > Kurtiformes > Apogonidae > Pseudamia > Pseudamia nigra. The sequence goes on along the minus strand of JAQQAE010002966.1, from coordinate 16,253 downwards.
TCTCTTACTGCAAGAATTAAGATGTACTTTATTTTGCTCTACCTTAATTCTTACACATAGTATTTCTTTTGCATTTAAAGAAACATTATGACGTGGGATCATTTTCAACAAAAAAAAGAAGATATTACGTGGGTTTGCTAAATAAATTCCACTGCATTGTACGCTGTGTTGTAAACTTACCTTGTGATGCTGATGAGAAACATGTAGCAGGATTTGAATATGACATAACCAGCGTAGCACGGCCAGATACTGCTGGTGAATGCCATCAGAAAGACAGACCCAGCTCCCATAGCCGAGAAGAGTCCTAGTGCTTTTTCCCTCCACACAGCCCACGTCAACTCGATGTGACCAACAGGGAAAGCTGCAGCAGCACCTGAGCCAGGAAAGAGAAAATGAAGTGATTAATCCATCATTACAGTGGATAACACCCGCTGTGTCTGTGTGTCTGTGCATTCTTGTTGTGATTTCCTGAGTCATTTATTAATGCCAACCGAGACATTGTATAAAAAAAGATATGGCCTTCAAATAAAACCGTCTGCACCTACATGGCTTTCTTGGCCTCTACATCACCTACTTATTAGGATGAACCGCTCGCCTGACTCCAGAATCAACTATCAGCAATAATCAGAGAACCCATTACCTTCTAACTTTATCTCCTAAATTGAAGCAATTACTCATCCTCCTCTCAGGCTGAGCCAAGTTGAACATAAGCCAAAGGGACCAGGGTTCTGCTATTTCCTCTCCAAATCAATACACATTCTCCATTTATATGGTTATGCCATATAACCAAGAAAAAGCAGGGTCGTTTTCTTTTCATTGCCCATTTTTATATACAGTATCTGTGTGCCATGAGGCATAGCAGTTTTTATAATCATCATTAAATTTTAGATGTGCTCCATATAATGGATTTGCACAAAAGGCAGTCTCTTCTCTCCGCTTGTCAGTCACACATGTGATACTATTCTTTAACCTGCTTCTGTATTTAAATTTAGACCTCGAATATGAGCTTTCCTTCCTGTGATGCACAACACATAAGCACACCTGGAATCTGACTTACCAACAATAGAGCATGTAGCCTCTACACCTCCATTATAAATGGATGATGTGGCTGATGGTTCTATATGGTCCCATATTAGCTGGATGTAATTGAAGACCTGTACATAGCCAGCAGTGGCTAAAGCCCACCATAGGGACCAGTAGATTAAATGTTTGTAACAGATTGGAATGAAAATACTATTTAAAGTCCAATTTTGATGCATTAATGAAAGATACTCTATGTACTGTATTTATCAACTGCCTGCAGTGAAATGCACTATATAATTACAAAAACATGCAAAATGTCATATTACTAAAATTGGAAAGAGAAAATGCCTGGAAGAGTGAGACTCCCTGAAGCTTTGCCAAAGTAGACGAACTGCATTGGCCACATTTTCCCTGCTGCACCAAGCAGCACTGCCATTATGCTCCATCTTCTCTTTACCTGGGCCAGTGCCATCAGCTCCTACTTGCCCCTCCTATTGGGACTGAGAACGCACAGAGGCAGCTTTTTTCTTTTTGAAGAACATGCTCCTCTGGGGCAGAGGCAACCAGAAGGAGACAAGAAACACCATGCTCATAATCCCCAGAGTGATAGCACTGATGTAAAAGTAGACCAGTCCTGTGTTGATTAGAGTCCATATTTTCAGCCATCACAGCTCCTTTCCTATTTTTTTTAATTTTTAGATTACATATTGCCATGCAAGAAAACAAGAAAATGAAAGAGGTAAAGTGTATTTGTTAATAGAGTTGTGTTTTGTTTGAACTGAAGGAAAAACACCACTCACGCAGTGTCAGAATTAGTTGAATTGCAGCAGCTTATACTGTATATAATCAAACTGAGAAAAGGAAATGATGTGCGTGTGGAAATGCGTATAGACTTGACTGTGCAGTGGCTCTGTTTGTCACCATACCTGCAATAGAGATGAGCACCTGTCCTAGACTTGCACCGATTGTGTATCCAGTCAGCATGGCACTACGAAGGTACCCAGTTGCTCTTTGGTAATTCTCAACTGGTATTATGCTGCAAATGTAGGAGAAGTAGGCCACCTCTGTGGATGTCACTACAGCATAGTTGACCTGTAGATGGATTTAAAAACCGGTAATCTCTGCCTTAATATGGTCAGCTGACCCTAATATGTTCAAGCTTTAGCAGCTTGTCATGTAATGTTTACAGATACTGTATATGAGAATGGTGTGTAGAGTACATGGAAACAGTACTCAAGTAAAAGTACTGATACTTCATAATTTTATTTATTTATATATTTTAAACCAAAAGGAAAGAACAAAACATTGGTAGAAATCAGACTCAAAAAGGGTGTGGGATGAAGTGAAACACTTATGTAGTCATATTTTTTTTTCCAACCACATTTTTTTAAATGGATGATGGTTCCCCACTATCCTTATATCACTTATTGCCAGCTGAAATATGATCACCTATGAAGAAATTATCCAATGGGAGGCTCGTACCTATTTGCTTAGTTAACTCTAGGTGGTGAACTTTTTTTTGGCCAGACAGTGTAGCATTAACATTTGAATATTTAACACAACACATATCACTGTAACACAAATTATACACTGTTTTCAATAAACCTCTTAAATAATTCCATATCGTTTAATAATGTTATTTTTGAAGACTTGTTTAAACCTACCTATTGTTTGACATGTTTTCATTTCTTCACTGCAACCATTCCATAAATAAGCCCCTACTGTAAAACTAGAGTGAAGTTTGGCATTTGTTCTTATAGCTGGTTTTGTGAACATGCATGTTCCTCTTAGATTGTATGGACTCTCATCTGGTGGAAAAACCTTTGGATACTCTTTGGTAATTGATGATTTTTTTTACTCTATACATGATCAGTACAGATTTGAATTTGACCTGGTCCTGAAATGTCAGTATTTTCAGTTTGGTAAAGAGTGGGTTTGTTGATTCCCTATAAATGGATTTGGTAATTATTCGTATGTATTCGTATGTTTATTTGTATGTTTTTTGAAGAAGAAAGACAGGGTTTGTTGTTGTCTTGTATGCGTTGCCCCATACCGCCACACAGTAACTCATGTACAGCAGTATGAAGGAACAGTACAGAGTGAACAATGATGACTGATATATAATATCAATTGCAATTGACTTTGCTATTTTTAATTTAACATAGTTTATATGTTTTTTCCAGCTTAATTTTTAATCTATTATTACTCTAAGGAATTTTATTTCAGAGACTCTTTCAATTTCTGACTCATTTATCATTAGTTTCTTGTCTGTATATGTAGGTCTGTTTCCAAATATTATGCATTTGGTTTTATTTATATTTAATGTTAGTTTATTTACATCAAACCAACTCTTTAGTTTATTCAGTTTATTTCCAACTGTACCTAAAAGTTCTTCCAAGTCGTCCCCACAGCAAAGTAAATTAGTATCGTCAGCAAATAATATTTTTTAACACACTGGACACTTCACAAACATTGTTTATGTACAAAATAAATAATAATGGCCCCAGAACAGAACCTTGTGGAACTTTACTTGATAATTTTGTTATGTATCGGTTGGTTTTTTTAATGCGTTGGTTATATTGTACATTCTTATTTCATTTGATCATTTTTTTTCTTCATTTTTGTGCATTTTGTTGTGCATTTGGTTGATTTTTGCTCAGTTATACTGGTTATTTAGATAGATTTATTAATTTGTTGGATATTTTTCCTCATTTTGTTGTGTATTGTTGTTTGTTACATTGTGCATTTTTATTAATTCACTTCATTTTTGAATCACTTTTACTCATTTTGTTGTGCATTTTGTTGATTTCCCCCCAATTTAATTGGTTGTATTGCACATCTCTGTACTTTAATTGTCACCAGTTTTTGAATTCACCTGAAGGAATGTCATAGCAGGCAGTCCGCAGGCAAAACAGAGCAGGACACAGTTAGTGACCAGAAAAAGCCCTTGTACCATAATGAGAGGCTTGTGTCTCAGAAAGTCTGTGAGCAGAAAGACAGGCAAAAGGAAAGCCAGGCAGGAATATGTCCAGATAGGGAACAGGCAGTTGGTCACCTGTAGGAAACAACAAGCACAACAAATCAAAAACACTGATCGAGGGGCACTGCTCATCTTTTGTCAGAATTGAATCATTCTTAATATGACACACATTACCTGATCAATACCAATCAGGTACAGTATGGTGTGATGAAGGGTTCTGATCCTCTGCAGTTGGCCAAAAAGCCACACAGGCACAAGACTGCAGTGGGATAAACCTCAGCTTAGTCCAACAATCAATATTACCACCAAGTTTTAGTTACAGGGAGACACCACATCACCTCGGTCTTATATTTGACTACTCATGCTACCTCTGAGAAGTCTTTAGTGCTTAAGTAGCTGGAGAAAACTTTATGATCTGCACGTGCAACGGTTTATTAGTAAGAGACTTTGCCCTTTCAACAAAGAAAAAAAAATCTGAAGTGGAGAGACAACAAGTACTGAAAGAGGCTAAAATATACTCTTTGGTTTCACAAAAACACAGTAATAACAGACGTTTAAAATGACCACAGTCAATAAATAAATACATAATTAATATGAGCCTCCGTCTAAGAACCGCACGTTAAGGCAAAATGTATGAAATCTAGGATTCTCTTCAAAATTCTAGGTTGGATTTAGGCATGCGCGGTGAGAGTACGGACGTACTAGCCAGGTCGGTCTCCATAGCAACTGTTTGTTGATAGTCAAGGGCTTGTAAAATACATGGGAAAATGAAGCTTAAGCGGTTTCTTCTCAGATATTATCCACCAGGTAATGTTAAATTGTCGGTCACTACTTTATTACAAGTGATAAAATATGTGTTTAAACTGTGATAGCAACATGCTTTTTTAGTTAAGTCCCACATTACTCTAAGTTTTAATAGGCTACTTAGCTAGTTAAGCTACTCCGTAATTAAGCAAATTATGTTCGCGACATGTTTATCTTACACAAATTATGATAATGTCGAGGATCTTTGGTTTTAACGTTTTTTCCACCATCAGGTATTGTCATAGAATACGAGAAAGGAGGACATTTGAAAACCAAGTCAATCGACGTTTTGGATTTGTGTCCAGAGTGCGTGAGTTTTTATTCAGTGTACATCAGCCAAAATACATTGTAATGTTAATATGAATGAATACATAAATGAGAGAAATGTAGTAACTAGAGATTTGGCATTAATTGAATTAAAGATGACCACCTGTATTCCATAATCTTGCTGTTATTTTCTCCATAATAAACACCTTTTTCACTCTTTCCCTCTTTTATTTATTTATTTTTGCTATCAATAGTAAAATTATCAGTAGAAACTTAAGGATCTTATCTGTCATATTGTTGGGAAGTGTACCCAGTATGAAAAATGCTGCTTCTAAATTAAAGTTACTAACCAAAAATTGATTAATCTCCTTTTGAATATTTTTCCAAAAATCCAAAATTTTGCGGCATTTCCAGAATATTTCAATAAAGTCTCCTACCTTGCCATGCCCCCTCCAGCATAAATCCGATGTATTGCAATATTTTGAAAGAACGGATGGAGTTTTGAAATACTGCATTTTTGCTTTCCAGTCAAATTCCCTCACTGCTGTTATTAGTTAATTTGTGTCCTGTGTGTCTTGTGTACATTTTTAGATAATATATCTGTTTGTGGCTCATTATACATATTTTCTGTGTAGAGCTATGTATTAAAGGGTGAAGGGCAGTAAAGTCTTCAAGGGAATGTTTTATATCCCTCAAATTATTATGAGGCTTTTATTACCATAATGAGAATCTTGAATTAACCATGTGTGAAATTTCCTCTTTCTCACCATACAGGACAGACCCAGATGAGCTGGTGGCAGAGATAATGCAATCAGATCCTCTGATCACAGAGTCTTGGGCTGATCAGGTCAAACAACTGATCCTTAGACTTAAGCAGAAACTGGGCCAACAGGACCATCACAGGTTCTGTTTCATCAAGGTCTGTACATTTACTTCACTGAGCAATAGTAAATAGTGACTTTGCCTCTCTTTTGTTACTACATCACTAAAAAAAATTATCAACATCTTCTAATTGCACTGTTGATTTTTGACTCAAATCATTTATCTCATCTGTTTCAAAATATTAGATTATTTAATGAAAACCAGCAGCAGCCATGGCCTCAGAGAGACACTAGAGAGCACCAGTGGCCAAGTTACAAAACCACACAGTCCAATTTCAACAGGATTATCAAAGATGTTTAATTTTTGTCTTAGTATATCGAATACATAATGTATATCTGGTTCATGTAAGAGGTCAGGGTTGACAGCAGAGGAGAACACTGGTAGAGACTTTGCTGTTCTAATTTATTCCAAAGCTGAGCTGGGTAGCGAGATATTTCCACCCCATAATTCAATTTAATGCCATACAGGCATGATGCTGGTAGTCTTTAAGATAATTTAGGTCACTGACTGCAGTGTATCTTATCAGACATTATACTTTACTGGTGTCTTTTGCAGGAACTTAAGGCACACATACTGCCACTGACAAATGTTGCCTTTAACAAGTCAGGGTCAAGGTGAGTTCATGTGCAACAAATAGTCTCATGCTGCTCCTTTAAAAAAAAAAGCTCTGTATTTTTGTTTGTTGTGTTATTTTTACTTTTCTCTTACACTGCAGGTTTATAACAGGGAGCTATGACAGGACATGCAGAGTTTGGGACACAGCTTCAGGCACTGAGCTGCACACACTGGAGGGTCACAGAAATGTGGTGTACGCAATTGCATTCAACAACCCCTATGGGTAAAAACAGTTTTCTTAACCTCTGATAAATACATTCTTATATTTGACACTCAGATCAATCATTTAACCATTTTGGAAGTTTTATTTGCTTTTAAATCCTGTGTTTGTTAGGGATAAGATTGCCACAGGCTCTTTTGATAAGACCTGCAAACTGTGGTGTGCTGAGACGGGCAAGTGCTTTCACACATTTCAGGGACACATGGCTGAAATTGTGAGTATCATTTGGGTTTTCATAGAAATGGTGAGCTTCATGTTTATTTTTGTCTAGTAGTTGCCTTTTTTAACTTTTATTTTACTAGTCAAAACATTAAGAACAGTTCCCTTTTTATAATGCCAGCCTGACAAATGCCAGAAAACACACACACATGATGTGTGAAGAGGGAGAAAATAAAAAGTACAAATTAGACAGTGAACATGTGAAGTCCTTGGAACATTAAAACAGTAATCAGTGTTTTTGTAATAAGTTCCAGTTATTTGCAGCATCAGATAAAAAAAAACAGCAAGCCAAAGCAAGACTTGATTGAAAAGGTCTTAGGAGTGATGGAGTGTGATGACTGTATGATATGTTTAATGTCGGCTCTGGTTGCAGTAGCTGGTTCAGATATGGAGGCAAACGTCCTGGTAGCATTTTATAGATAAGTATGAACTAATGAAAATTATGATGAGTATGTAATGGGGTTATTTGACCTGAGAATAAAGCAGGTGGTGGTGTGTTCTGAAGCGAGCATTTAGAACCAGTCAAATAACAGAGTGACAGACTGTGCCCAGTTTATGTAGAGTTTTTGTCTATGCATTGTGTCCCCATAGTTAATAAACAATGGACTGATGGTCATTTCAATGATCATTTGCTTCACATCAGATGTAAATGATTTTATACAGAAAACCATGTGTGCTTTGACCTTTTATTGTAGTGTGTTGACATGGTGTGAGAAGGACAGTGCACTCTGTGGCCAGGTTCTGAAGTATTTACAAACTGCAGCCTGCTCAAGGCTGTGTCCATCTATTGTGCTGATGCCCATGATGGAAGAGGGAACGATGCCTACTATTCTATATAATGCATAATGTACATTTTTCTTATCAAATTTGCTCTTATTTGCCAAGTGGTTTTAGTGGAAACAAAAGCTAAGTCAGCATGTACTGTTGCATAATAGTTTTTACTTTAGTTCATTTTTAATCATTACTGATGACCAAAGCATATGCTTTCCATTATATTTAGTGCGTAGATAAAACACTGATCTTTGACAAGTCCTGACTTGGCAGATAAGTCATGATTCTACCTCTAATAGGAACATTGTATTTAGTAACTGGATTTGTGTGTATGATGTAGGTCTGCCTGGCATTCAACCCCCAGAGTACGCTGGTGGCCACAGGAAGTATGGATGCTACTGCCAAACTGTGGAATGTGCAGACTGGGGAGGAGGCGGCCACATTGGATGTGAGACATCTTTTCTTTACACACTTTATCTTTGCACCCTGTGATTTAATAGTAACTGACTGTCTCTTTGTCCGGCTGCATCTGGATCCTTCTCATCTGGGCTTTCTTTCCTTTATTGGGACTAGAATCTGTTTATTAAACCTTTATTAACTTCTTTTATTCCTATAAAATTATTCTTCTGAAACTGAGTGTCATTAACTGCAGATAGCCAGTCCCTTGCCCCCTCATATACTGCCTGGTCAAAAAAGTCACCGACTGGATTTAACTCAGCAAATTGGTAAGAGCCTCACATTGGATAATAACTGCATGGGTGATTATGTTTCATCTGGCAACAAGTTAACTGATGCAATGAGTAGCTTCTCATTTCTTAAACAACCAAGTTGAAAGATACATCCTATGGTCATGGAAAAGATGTTAACCTGTTTGAGAAGGGTCAAATTATTGGTATGCATCAAGCAAAGAAAACATGTAAGGAGATTGCTGAAGCTACTAAAATTGTGTTAAGAACTGTCCAACGCATTATTTAAAACTGGAAGGACAGTGAGGGCCCATGATCTTCAAGGAAGAAATGTGGTCAGGAAAAAATCTTGAACGATTGTGATCTGCGATTACTTAAATGTTTGGTGAAATCAAATCGTAAAAAAACAACAGTAGAACACCAGGCTAATTACCGTAATAGTGAAAATAAGAGCATTTCCACACACACAGTGCAAAAGGAGCTAACAGGATTGGGACTAAAAAGCTGTGAAGCCTTAAGAAAACTAATATACAGTGAGGATAATTGGAAAAAAGGCTTCAATTTGCTAGGGAGCATAAAGATTGGACTCTGGAGCAATGGCAGAAGGTCATGTGGTCTGATGAGTCCAGATTTACCCTGTTCCAGAGTGATGGGGCATCAGAGTAAGAAGAGAGGTGAATGAAGTGATCACCCATCATGCCTTGTGTCTGCTGTACAAGCCCGTGGGGGCAGTGCTATGATGCGGGGTTGCTGCAGTCGGTTCAGCAACGTTATGTGTCCAAAGAATGCGGTCAGCTGGTGACGTAAATATACTGAATGACCAGGTTATTCCATCAGTGGATTTTTTTCTTCCCTGATGGCACAGACATATTCCAAGATGATAATGCCAGGATTCATCAGGCTCAAATTGAGAAAGAGTTGTTCAGGGAGCATGATACATCATTCCACACGCCTAGAGATAATCATGACAATCAATTATGATTGGCGCTATACAAATAAAGATTGATTGATTGATTGACACATGGATTGCTCATCACAGAGTCCAGATCTTAACCCTATTCTGGTTAATCTTTGGGACGTGTAGGAGAAGACGTTGCGCAGTGGTCTTATTCTCCCATCATCAATACAAGATCTTGGCAAAATATTAATCTAACTCTGGATGGAAATAAATTGTGCAGACACTGCAGAAGTTATTGAAACAATGCCACAGCGAATGTGTGCCGTAATCAACCCTAAAGGTGCTCCAATGAAATATTAGAATGTGACTTCTTTTTTTGCCAGGAAGTGTAAATACCATCTTGATGTGTGGAAATGTAATTTGAAATATTTTCATAAAACACTGATAACTCACTCTGTGGGGAGCACTGAGCCCATCTTTGAAGTACACTGAATGTGGGTCCTTGGTGTTACTTCTTTGTTGGATGTTTCTATCTCAGAGAGAAGCCACTCTCCACAGCTTGAGCTGCTCTTTTTGAACTCCACACCATGAAAAATCAGTCATGCTGTCAGTAGCCAACTGTTACAGCTTTTTAAAAACGATTTTTTTCCCCAAGGGTTTAGGAAGCCACCATAAAGGCTTAACTCTGCATGTTTTAATTCATTTTTTGATCAGTAGTAATAGTAATGCTCTCTCTTTGATTCATTTCAGGGTCACACTGCAGAAGTGCTCTGTTTGTGTTTTAACACCTCGGGCAATCAGCTCGTCACCGGCTCCTTTGACCACACTGTTGCTATATGGGACGTTGCTTCAAGCCGGTCAGACACTTTCATTTTTCATGCAGCAAATACATATAATTTTACTTGCTAATATAATGCTGATATAATTGTAGTTGAATATAAAAAAATCTAAAACTGTCCACTTGTGGATTCTTGTTTTCTCAGATGTATCCACAATCTGGTGGGTCACACAGGGGAAATCAGCAATGTTCAGTTTAACTGGGATTGCTCCCTCATTGTCACAGGGTCTCTGGATAAAACCTGCAAGGTGAGCTGTCACGAAACCAAAGTCAGAAAGAGTTGCCAGATATTGTACCTTTGTATTTTCAAATGCAAACACCAGATTGAACCTATACACAGCTCTTCACCAGTACATCACACTGTCCTCCACACCAACATGAGACTATGGTAGTGGAATACAAATGTTGTGTTAACAGTTTTATTCTATTACTATGTTAAACTCATATAGACATACAAAGTGTTTGAGATAGATTACTCTTTACACTTCCTTCCATTTTCAACTCTGTCCATTCCCACCCGATGTCTCTGAGGTGTCCATTTAAAACAGGAAAATTAAATCTTAATTCTTTAATTACACCAAGATGTGTCAGGCTCAGTAGTTAGAATTATCCACCTCACTGCATTCCTCTAGGGAAGACAGTAAAATCAAGCCACTTAAGACAGCTAACAGCTACATGCAAGCACAGCTTATGCTGTGGATGTTTACTCACATGTCTGCATGTCCCAGTTTTAGTCTTTATGAGATTTGCCTCCCAGGGCACATGTACATTTAGGGCATTAATTGTTGTGTGTGTCTTTGCAGTTATGGGATGCAGGCAGTGGGAACTGTGTGGCCACCTTCACTGGACACAAAGGGGAGGTGTTGGATGTGTGTTTTGATTTAAGTGGTCAGCTCATTGCTACAGCCTCTGCAGATGGTGAGACTAATAACATTACATTAATACTGCACTACGGTGTATGATAGCATTACAGAAATGATATTTTCAATCATTTATTTTTTAGTAAATGCATTTATTACACCTTTCAATTTGTATTCGTTTTTAATTACAAGTCTCATAGTTCATTATTGCCTTATTCCCAGTTTGATATTCAAATGTCTTAACATGTATTTCATACATACATATTTGTATATATAGCATCTGCAAGTTTCCCAAGTTCTAATAATGACAAAATCAACATTTTGATGAGTATATAACGTACAGTGAATGTACACTATTTCTGTGTCTCGGTAGGTACAGCTCAACTATTCAGTGCAACTACACATCAACATCTCTTGACATTGAAAGGACACAAGGGTGAGATTTCAAAGGTGAATCACTATGCTCAATGGCAATGGCAGTAACTGGAGAAAAGGCATATTATATCTGAGTAGAAAATTTAGGAATACCGTAAATCATGAATAGTTTGGAGCAACAGTTGGGATATGTCAACAATACAACAGTGTAGTTTATGTGTGTTTTTTTTAGGCTTGTAACAGTTGAGGCTTTTAAGACACACTTGGAATCTATATCTGATATGGCTACATAAGCAATAGTAAAGTTACCTAACACTTTGACAATAGTCGATTGGATGTGCTCTGTTTAGATTTCACTCTCTTTCCCTGTCAGCTTTCTCTCTAGTCACTTTCCATTTCCTGTGAGGAGTTAGTCCTTGGTGCATAATTTAGAGTATTCATAAAAACATGCTTTGATTTGATGGCCATCCAGAGCCAGTATCGTTTAATCATCACTTCTTTTACCTGACTGTTGGGATACAAAACCATTCAGGGAATGATAAACCCGGGAGCTCTAATGCAATCAGCTTCAACTGTGATTTTCATTATACTGTACTAGAAAAAAACTTTTCCCTATGTTGCCTGCTTTTAGTCTCCTTATGTATTTAAAAATAAAATATTCTATGTGAAGCAATGGTTCTAATGTGGGGAAATTGTTCCAAACTCACTCATCTCCCTTCCCTTCATCATTTCAACCATTCCTGGCAGTATTATCTTATTCAGCACTTATCTTTTTCTCTCCTGCATTTAGAATAACTTGCTGGATTTTGCCTTTCTTGATAGGTCTCTTTTAGCCCCCAGGGTAACCGAGTCCTGACTGCCAGCTCAGACAAGACAGCTCGTCTGTGGGATGTTCAGCGTGGGGTCTGCCTGCAAGTCCTGGAGGGGCATAGAGATGAGATCTTCTCTTGCGTGTTTAACTATGAGGGGAACCTCATAATTACAGGTATACTCCCGCCCATATGTGACCGCACACAATTGAAGTGCAGCCCTGAGCCGCGTCTTGCAACTCTATCACAAAGGCTTAATTGCACATTTCATGAATGTGTGCAGATGTGACCACGGAGATTTTTTATGCAACTACCTGTTCATGTTTGTGCTTTTTGCAGGAAGCAAGGATAACACATGTCAGATCTGGTGGTGACATTACCCAGTAGTGACTCAAATGGACATGGACACAAGACTCATTTTGTTTTTCATGTATGTACTCTGACTCTTCTAATTATCCATAACACTGATACTAAATCTGTGTCAAGCCTTTCCTACTGCAATAGATCTACTTTAAGACTAGATCTATTGCAGATTTTAGTTTAGCAGCGTGTTTAGTACATCACAAATATGGAAATTTCTTCCCGGCCTTTTGGACATTGTCAGTGTTACTTGACAAAAACAGTTTTATTTTATGAGAATGGATGGGTTCACTTCAACACACAGGTAACATAATTAGGTAAACTGTTAATACCACTGTGAACTGTTAGCTGCTGGAATTGTCCTCAGCAGTATTTCATAAAGCGCTATAGAGAGATGTATATTTTGTCAGCTTCTTGGTACACATATGTCTTCAATTTAAGTATATTCCTACAGATACTATTCATATTCTTAATAATAACATAAATAAATGTGCCAATCAACAGTGGTGTAGATAATGATTGAGAATGTATGTTCTTCACATCACGGAAATTTATTGATGTCAAAAGATAAATACATTCAGTTGTATGGTGACAGAGTTTACAGCTGAATTGTGTGCTTTTTTGCCAATGCTGATATAACACTAGAGTACCACTAAGTAGAGAAATAAACAGACCAAATTCACATACAAATTCAACATTACAAACCATACTCTGTCTTCCTAACATAGTAAAAGCTAAAGAAAGCATTCTACTACTCCAAGGTGCAGCAGTTCCAAATCTACAGTATATACAGAACACAGATCCAAAACAATCTGTTCCCAAGTAACATGAACAAGATAACATACTTCAAACTGAACTTCAAGGTCACAACAGAGGTGGTATGTTGGCCATTGAACACAACAAGGATATGGACATACAGATCACTTAAGCAAATGTGTACTTCATTGTGGCTATCAGAAGAAACGACTTTTTCAGGGCTTAAATTTCAACTGCCTCTCATAGTACATCTGTTAGAAAATGTTGAAGTTGTGCAGAGAAGTAAACCTGATTTTCCTAACTTCTACCGGTATCTTTGCTTCATGTCTTTTCATTTGGAATAAATAAATAAATAAAACCTTATTCGTTTGTGTGAATCTGAGATATATATATATATCTTTATGTAATCTGGAGCAGTTAAAACCTGCTAATGATAATCTCTTGAAGGCTAATTCATTCCCCTTAGGAATGTCCAACCCATATACCTACAGTTTGCTCTGTGTGCCTGTGTGAGTCCCACTGCAGTTGTGAATCTGAAAACATGCGTTAACTATTAAAGGGAGACCGATCATTCAAGGCTGCAGAATGGCTAAAATCCAGCTTCAATGGATGCGGACTGAGGGCTGTGAGAAGTATGTATGCTGATCACAAATGTGCAGTCAGCCTGCAGATGCTTGATGTGATAAGACAGCTTGGAACAAACATTTAAGAACATGTCACAGGTGTGAGCAATGAGTGAACACAGTCTCTTGAATTCTGGATGAGGAAGCCGGACCATGTTACAGAGTTTCCAACAGCCAATCAAAGAGGCTGGGTCTGCCTTCTGCTTGCTCTCTCTCTTGCAGTTTACAGTACTGAATGACAGCACTGAATAAGTCTGCAACTCGCCGTGCTTTCTGAGACATCAGATGGACCACCTTCTGAAACTGAGACAAAATTTAATGCAACTATTAATATACAAACATGCCATCATTATTTGACATCTAAAACTTAATATGTATGTAAATCTATTACAAGTGCTGTCTACGAGGTTGGGAAACTAGCTAGTAGCTGATCATTTGATATAAATGATTAAATGGGCGACCTGCCAGTCAACATGGCTTGTGCACCTATGAGGTTGTATGTTGTGTTGACTGGCAGGAAGCCTGTTTATTAATTTACAGGGACCAGGACAAACGATCACCTGAGAGCTAGATTCCCAACATTGTTGACTGCACCTTTAACCTAAGAAAACCTATTTATAAAACACACACAGGGGTATTATTTTCATTAGATATTAGGATTAAAAATGTATTGATGGAGGAATATGTTGCACACTTCCTATAGAGATACTATTTTTAAAGTCTGTTGAAGAGGTGTGCAGCCTGTGACTCAGGGCTCTTCTGCTCCTCTCTAATGGCTTCTGCATCTTTGTCCAGTAATAGAAGTAACAATTCACAATAGTCTCCTATTTCCTTATTTGAATAGTTTATTTTTTGCAATTTTACTTTAATATAATCTGAAAAAGTCTCCATGAAACAGTACAATTTCAGGTAGGTATACACTGATATTCATGACATTACATCAATTCTAACAAAATAAGAGCTACAGCAAAAGTGAGTACTAAAAATGAGCAAAAATTGATGCAGAACCAAAGAAAAGGTTTGACTTATGCTCCTGATGTGCACATACTGGCACCCTGTGTAATATACATAATAAATCAGTTCACTGCGAAGCACTTTATTCCATTGCACTAGCACTTTATCACCAACATGAACTGTTTACGTATTATGGATAGAACTCCCCCAGTTATTCTCTTTGTGCAGTCTTGGGATTTTGTGCCTTGCTTATTTTGTAGTCATTTTTTTTTTTTTTTTTTTACATTTTTCTTTGTTTTAATGTCTATTTGGCTTAAATGTTACATCAAGGGTCTGCAGATGGAAATCAACCTGTGGCTACCATCTGACATATTTACATGTAAATATTCATTCATATTTTCCAACCCTTCTTTCTCAATAAATAAAAATGTAAACTGATCAAGAAAATGAACAAAACTCTTGAGATCATAAATAGACTAAACAACACAAACAAAAATTCACTAAAGGAATAAAATGTTAGTCACAACAAATAAAAATAGACATAGTAAAGCAAATGATCAAAAGAAAAAAAATCTACAATACAATGAACAAAATAATCAAGGAAAATTGCAAAAAAAATGTGAAAAAACAAGCAAAAAACAATAAAATAAAAAGTGAACTAAAATATACAATATGATCAAATGAAAAAAAAAAATCAAGAACATAAAATAGTGAACATTAAAGGTACGCTTTTAGTTTTAAAGGAGGTATAAGCATGTTGTCAACTTCTGTGCATATGACGTGTGGTACATAAAGGGCTCAAATAATTTTGTGCCTCTACATTATTAATTTATTTTTTCTGGCCAAAAGGTGAAAATCCTTACAGATTCTGCTCATGTTGAGCTGCACAGAGTCTTCAGTAGCTTGAACAGATTGTGGACAGACATTATGGTGACATTACATATGCAACTTTCAGATTGTAGTCTTCTTGTAGATGTATTTTCACAGTCATTTATTAAATTGTTAGCTTTTAAATGGACAAACATATCTGTAAAGGATGGCTTAATTCAGCTGGGATCAGAAAATTATCTGTCGTTCATCACTGATTGTAATACAGTTCTTTTTAAAGGTACGTCTGATTGGGCAAAACTGGAAAGGGGCAGGACATAGGCATTATACAGTGGGGCCAATAAGTATTGGGCAACGTAAAAATGTGCAAGTTCGCCCATTTAAAAAGATAAGAGAGGTTTGTAATTGTCATCATAGGTACACATCAAGCTTGAGAGACAGAATGTAAAAAAAATCCAGGAAATCACATTGTATGATTTTTAAAC